>PVKU01006872.1:0-96268 GCA_004027475.1 Anoura caudifer
AGAAGACTAACTAAGGTAGGATGTGAACAGCACATAGGCAGGGCCAGCATGCAAATAGCTCCCTGCAAGTGGCAGGACAATATTTAGTGAGCGCGTGCTATGCCAGGCCCTCTGCTAAGTGAAGAACTGGAGAACTCAGAGGACTGCCATCCCAAAGCAAACGGAAGGTGTCTGAGCAGCCTGTGATGTGGGCACAGCTCCAAACACAGCTCCAAGCACAACCAGCAGGCTGAGATGGGATGACAGGCAGGCCAGACCAGTGGCCATGAGGACTCTTGGCAGTGGCATTTCACAGGAGAAAGTCCACATATGGTGGGCAGGAGCAGTTGTACAGCAAGGCCAGAAGCCTCAAGGGTACAGTGTCAGGCAGCTTGGCTCCTTACACATGCACCCAGGCCCAGGAGAGGGAAGCACATGCTGTGGATCACTGATAGCTCCAACAGGATGCCCGGGGCCAGTCCCGCCAGTGTCTGACACAGGGCTGCACCAGAGTGTTTGCACATCTATCTCATGCATGGAAGCAAACACAAAGAGGCAGAGAACATGGGAAGACAAAGACACAGGCCCCAAATAAGAACAAGAGAATTCTCCAGAAAAATAACTAAATGAAATGGAGGCAAGCAATTTACCAGATATAGACTTCAGACTAATGATTACAAGGATACCCAACAGCATTAAAAAAGATATAAAAACCATAAAAAAGTAGTGGTCAGAAATAAAGAAATAAAGAATGCAGTATCAGAAATAAACAATACACTGGAAGGAATAAACAGTAAGGCAGATGAAGCAAAGGGTCAAATCAGCGATTCAGAAGACAAGGTAGGAAAAAAAACAAAGCAGAACAGCAAAGAAAAAAGAATTAAATAAAAAATAAGGAGAGTTTAAGACACCTTTGGGCTTCGGGACCACATGAAGCATAAAAGCACACATGTCATGGGAGTACCACAAGGAGAAGAGAGTGAGCAAGGGGCAGAGAACCGACTTGAAGAATAATGACCCAAAACTATCCTAACCAGATGAAGGAAAAAACACACAAGTCCAGGAAGCACAGACAGTCTCATACAAGATGGATCCAAAGAGGACACATGAAGACACATCATAATTAAAATGACAAGACTTGAAGACAAGAGAGAATATTAGAAGTCACAAGGGTAAAGCAGTTAGTTTTACCCTTGGATCTCCCATTAGACTGTGATCTGATTTCTCAGCAGAAACATTGCAAGAAACTGGGATTGGCATGAAATAGTCAAACTGATGAAAAGAAAAGGCCTACAACCAAGGCTACTTTACCCAGCAAGGCTATCATTTAAAACTGAAGGAGAAATAGGAGCTTCCCAGACAAGAAAAAGCTAAAGGAGTTTATTAACAACGAAACCAGTACTACAATAAATGTTAAAGGGCTTCCTTTAAGAGGAGGAGGAGGAGGGAGGAGGAGGAGGAGAAATCACAGAGGAAAATAGTTAAAAAATAAAATGGCAATAAATATGTATCTATCAATAATCACTTTAAATGTAAATGGCTTAAATGCTCCAAAACAAGACATAGTGGATTGAGTGCCTGCCTGAGAAATACAGGGTTGCTGGTTGAATACCCAGTTGGGGCGCATGCCAGGGTTGCGGGCCAGGACCCCAGTAGGGGACACATGAGAGGTAACCACACATTGAAGTTTTTCTCCCTCTCTTTCTCCCTTCCTTCCCCTCTGTTTAAAAATAAAATAAATAGCTTTGCACAGTGGCAGTATCGTAGCCAATGAGGTTTATCTGAGGCATGATTATGGTATGCCGATTAAAAATAAAATAAATAAAATCTTTACAAAGAAAGCAAGACCCATATATATACTGTCTCCAAGAGACCACCTCAAACAAAAGACATGCACAGACTAAAAGTAAAGGAATGGAAAAAGATATTTCATGCAAATGGAAAGGAAAAAAAGGCTGGGGTAGCAATACTTTTATCCAACAAAATGACTTTAAAACCAAGGCTATAGTCAGAGACAAAGGTCACTACAGAATGATAAAAGGAACAATGTAACAAGAGGATATAACCTAATACAATTTACGCACCCCACATAGGAGCCCTGAAATATGTAAAGCAAATCTAGATGAACATAAAGGGAAAGATCGACAGAAATACAGTCACATTAGGGGATTTCAACACCCCAATGACTCCAGTGGGTAGATCTTCCAGACAGAAAATCAACAAGGAGACAGTGGACTGACACGCCAGGTCAAATGAATTGATATCTTCAGAGCATCTCACTGCAAAGCAGCAGAATATACATTCCTTTCAAGTGCACATGGAACTTTTTCTAGGATAGACCACATGTCAGGACATAAAACAATTCTCAATAAATTTAAGAAGACTGAAATCATATCAAGCATCTTCTCTGACCACAAGACTATGAAACTAGAAATCAATCACAGGGAGAAAATTGAAAAATATACAGACATGGAAGCTAAATAACATGTTATTAAACAATAAATGGGTCAACAATAATATCAAAGAAGAAGTCAACAGATACCTTGAAACAAATGAAAATGAGAACACAACAATCCAGAATCTGTGGGACACTGGGAAAGCAATCCTAAGAGGGAAATTCATAGCATTACGGCCTGTCTCAAAAAATAAAAAATTTAAAAATTTAAAAAATAAAAAAAAAAACCCACAACCAGCAGCTCAAATATACAATCTAATTCACACTTCACACTTAAAGGATTTTGAAAAAGGACAATAAACAAAGACCAAAGAGAGTAGATACAAGAAAATGATAAAGATCAGAGCACAGCCCTGGCTGGTGTAGCTCAGTGGATTGAGCGCGGGCCTGCGAATGAAAGGATCGCGGTTCGATTCCCAGTCAGTGCACATGCCTGGGTTGCAGGCCAGTTCCCAGCAGGGGACACACAAGAGGCAACCACACATTGATATTTCTCTCCCTCTCCCTCTCTACTACCCTTCCTCTCTAAAGATAAATAAATTAAAAATCTTAAAAAAAAAAAGATCAGAGCACAAATAAACAAAATAGGGTCTAAAAAAGTGATACAAAAGATCAATGAATCCAAGAGCTGGTTCTTTGAAAGATAAACAAGACTGACAAATCTTTAACCACACTCATCAAGAAAAAAAGTTAGGAACCAAAGAAATAAAATCAGAAGTGAGAGAGGAGAAATAACAACTGACACCAAAGAAATACAAAGGATTGCAAAAAATATTATTAACAACTGTAGGCCAACAAACTGGACTACCAGGACAAAAAGGATAAATTCCTAAAAACATACAATCTACCAAAACTAAATCAAGAAGAATCAGAGTATCTGAATAGACAGATTACCCCTAGTGAAACTGAAGCAGTAATCAAAAAACTCCCAACACACACAAGCCCTGGGCCAGATAGCTTCACAGGAGAATTTTTTAAAAGATGTTATTTATTTATTTTTATACAGAGGGGAAGAGAGGGAGAGAAACATCAATGTGTGGTTGCCTCTCACGTGGCCCCTACTGGGAACCTGGCCTGCAACACAGGCATATGCCCTGACTGGGAATCAAACTAGCGACCCTTTGGTTCACAGCCCATGCCCAATCCACTGAGTTACACCAGCCAGGGCTTCACAGGGGAATTTTACCAAATATTCTGAGAAGAACTATCACCTCTGCTTCTCAAACTATTTCAAAAAATTCAAGAGAAGGGAAGACTCCCAAGTTCATTTTATGAGGCCAGCATCATCCTAATCCCGAAATCAGATAAAGACGCTACAAGAAAGAAAATTATAGGCCAATAACACTGATGAACATAGATGCTAAAATACTCAACAAAATATTAGCAAATTTAATAGAGCAATGCATCAAAAACATCATACACCATGATCAAGTAGAATTTATTCTGGGAATGCAAGGATGGTACATTTGCAAATCAATAAATGTGATACACCACACAAACAAATGAAGGATAAAAAACACATGATCATGTCAATAGATGAAGAAAAAGCATTTGATGGAATCCAGCACCCATTTATGATAAAAAAAAAAAACAAACTCTCAGCTTAGTAGGAATAGAGGGAGGATACTGAAACATAATAAAGGCCACATATGACACACCCACTGCCAGCATCATGCTTAATGGGCAAACACTATAACCAATCCTCTTAAAATCAGGAACAAGACAGGATGTCTGCTTTCACTTCTCTTATTCAACCTAGTACTGGAATCCTAGCCACAGCAATCAGACAAGAAGAAATAAAAGGCACCCAAACTGGAAAGGAAAAAGTAGAACTGTTATTATTTGCAGATGACACGATACTGTACATAGAGAACCCTAAAGATTCCACCAAGAAACTACTAGAACTGATACATAAAATCAGTAAAGTAGCAGGATACAAAATTAATATCCAGAAATCAGTTGCATGTTTATACACCAGTAAAGAAGTATCATAACAGGAACAATTACAAAGAACATATGGACAATAACAAGGTTGGTGGAAACAGGGGAGGGAGGTGGGGAGAGCTGGGGTGCTGGGGTGAGGTGAGGGGGAAAACAGAAAACTGTATTTGAACAACAATTTATATATATGGTAAATATTCTAAAAAGAAGTATCATAAAGGGAAATAAAGAAAACAATCCCACTCACAATTGCTTCAAAAAATAATATACCATACCTGGGAATAAATCTAACCAAGGATGTTAAATACCTGTACTCAGAAAATTATAAAACACTGAAGAAAGAAACTGAAGAAGATACCAATAAGTGGAAGCACACACTGTGTTCATGGATAGGAAGAATTAATATCATTAAAATAACCATACTACACAAAGCAATCCATAGATTCAATGCAATTCTTATCAAGATACCCATGACATATTTCACAGAACTAGAACAAATATTCCAATAATGTATATGGAACCACAAAAGGCCCCACATAGCAACAGTAATCTTGATAAAGAACAACAAAGTTGGAGGGATCATGCTACCTAATATCTAACTACAATATAAGGTGATAGTCATCAAAACATCATGGTACTGGCTTAAACAGACACATAGATCAATGGAACAGAGTACAGAGCCCAGAAATAAGCCTATGCCTTTATAGTCAATTAATATTTGACAGAAGAAGCAAGCATATTCAATGGGCAAAAGATAATTTATTCATAAATGGTGTAAGGAAAATTGGACAGATACGTGCATAAAAATGAAACTAGACTGCTGGCCAAGATGGAGGCATAGGTAGATACACTTTGCCTCCTTACACAACCAAAAGAAGGACAACAACAAATTTAAAAACAAAAAATAAACAGAACTGCCAGAAAATCAAACTGTATGGATGTCCAACAACAGAGGAGTTAAAGAAGAAACACTCATCCAGATGGGTAGGAGGGGCAGAAATGGGCAGCCAGGGCAGAGAGGATGCTCAGCAAGGTGGTGGCTGGCAGGACAAGATATCCCACACTTGTATGAGGAAAAACCAGTAGGAACAACTAGGGAGTGAGACTGACCACGCAACCCAGGGTCCCAGCACAGAAAAAGAAAGCCTCAAAACGTCTGGCTGTAAAAACCTGTGTGTGTGTGTGTGGGGGGTGCACCAATGGGAGAAACTCCCGGCCTCACAGGAGAGTTCATGGGAGAAACCCACAGGGACCTAGAATGTACACAAACCCACCCTCCCAGGAACGAGCGCCAGGAGGGCGCAATTTGCTTGTAGGTAGCAGAGGAAGTGACTGAAAACTAGCCAAGAGCCGAGCAAGCAGCATTGTTCCCTCTCAGATCATCACCCACATACACTGCCACAACACAAAGACATGGGTTGCCTCACCCTGGTGAATACCTAAGGCTCCATATCTTACTATGTAATAGGCACGCTGAGACAAAAAATATATATGGCCTAAATGAAAGAACAGATCAAAGCTCCAAAACCAGAACTAAGCAATGAAACAATAGTCCACCTATCGGATACAGAGTTCAAAACACTAGGAATCAGGATGCTCATAGAAGTGGTTGACTATGATAGCAAAGTAGAGGAAAAAGTGAAGGCTATGCAAAGTGAAATCAAGAAAAATATACAGGGAACCAACAGTGATGGGAAGGAACCAGCACTCAAATCAACCATTTGCAGCAGAAGGAAGAAGAAACATTCGACCAGAACAGAATGAAGAAATAAGAATTCAATAAAATGAGGAGACGCTTAGGAACCTCCAGGATAACTTTAAACGTCCCAACATCCGAATCATAGGGGTGCCAGAAGGGGAAGAGGAAAGGTAGGAAATTGAAAACTTATTTGAAAACATAATGTAGGAGAACTTCCCCAATCTGGCAAAGGAAATAAAACTTCCAGGAAGTCCAGGAAGCTCAGAGTCCCAAAGAAGGTGGACCCAAGGAAGCACACACCAAGGCACATCATAATTACATTATTCAAGATTAAAGAGAAGTAGAGAATCTTAAAAGCAGCAAGAGAAAAGGAGACAGTTACCTTTAAAGGAGTTCCCATAAGATTATCAGCTGATTTCTCCAAAGAAACATAGCAAGCAAGAAGGGGCTGGAAAGAAGTATTCCAAATCATGGATGGCAAGAACCTACATCCAAGATTATTCTGTCTAGCAAAGCTATCATTTAGAATGGAAAGGCAGATAAAGTGCTTCCCAGATAAGGTCAAGTTAAAGGGATTCATTATCACCAAGTCCTTAGTATATTAAATGTTAAAGGGACTTATTTAAGAAAAAGAAGATGATCAAATATATGAACAGTGAAATGACAACAAACTCACAAGTATCAAAAACTGAACCTAAAACAAAAACAAAAGCAAACAACTAGAACAGGAACAGAATCACAGAAATGGAGGGTTATCAGCAGGGAGTGGGAGGGGGAAGAATGAGGGAAAAGGTACAGGGAATGAGAAGAGTAATTGGTAGGTACAAAATAGACAGGGGGAGGTTAAGAATAGTATAGGAAATGGAGAAGCCAGAGACCTTATATGTACAACCCATGAACATGAACTAAGGGTTGGCGGGGAATGGTGGAGAGTGGGGCACTCCAGGGCAGAGGGGGAAAAAGGGGAGAAAAAATTGGGAAAACTGTAATAGCATAATCAACAAAATATATTTAAAAAGAAAAATAAAACCAGACCATCTTCTTGCACCACTATAAGAACAAATTCAAAATGAATTAAAGACTTGAATGTTAGACTTGAAACTATAAAAATCATACAAGAATACATATGCAGTAAAATCTCCGAGATTGCTCATAGCAATTTTTTATGTAATATATCACCTCAGGCAAGGGAAAGAAAAGAAAAAAATAACAAATGACACTGCATCAAACTAAAAAGCTTTTGCACAGCAAAGTAACCATCAACAAAATGAAAAAACAACCCACTGAATAGGAAAACATATTCGCCAATAAATCTGATAAGGGGTTGATATCCAAACTTTATAAAGAACTTATAAAAATCAACACCAAAAAAACAAACAATCCAATGAAAAAATGGGCAAAGGACCTGAATACTTTTCCAAAAAGGACATACAGATGGCCAACAGACATATGGAAAGATGCTCAAAGTCACTAATCATCAGAGAAATGCAAATTAAACCATAATGAGATAAAACCTCACACTTGTCCAAACGACTATCATTATTAAATCAAAAAGCAAGTGCTGGCGAGGATGTGGAGAAAAGAGAACACATTTGCACTGTTGGTGGGAATGCACATTGGTACAGCCACTGTGGAAAGCAGTATAGCGATACCTCAAAAAATTAAAAATGGTTCTGCCTTTTGACCCACTTCTGGGAATTATCCAAAGAAACCTGAAACATTACTTCAAAAGGATATAGCATCCCTATGTTCACTGCAGCACTATTTATAATCGCCAAGATATGGAAACAGCCCAAGTGTCTGTCAGTAGTGAATGGATAAAACAACTATGGGACATGTACATACTGCAATACCACTTGGCCATACAAAAGAAGAAAATTTTACCCTTTGTGACAGTATGGATGGACCCAGAAAGCATTATGCTACGTGAAATAACCCAGTCGGAGAAAGACAAATACCATATGGTTTCAATCATATGTGGAATCTAATGAACAAACTTACCTAATAAGCAAAATAGAGACAGACTCAGAGACAGAGAGCAGGCTGACAGCTCTGGGCTGGGGAAGGGGGTTTAAGGGGTGGAAAGATCAAGCAAAAAGGAAAAGGACTCACGAAGCTGGACAACAGCGTGGTGACTGCAGGGGGAGAGTGGTATAAGGGGGATAAACAGTAACAGAAAAATACGATGAGAAGTAAATTTAAATAAATAAAATTAAAACAAAATAACAGAATAAAATAAAATCTTAAAAATAAAAAAAGACCGTGTAAGGCATCTTAGGCCTCCAGGGGTGCGTCTTCCGCAACCTGGCCACGCTGGACTGGAAAGCGCTCTGACACCATGATCTTCCAGTTTTCTCAGCGAAACTGGCCACCCTGTCTGCTCAGATGGTATTTCTAAGGGCTGGGCCCTCTGCTGGGGATGAGGCCTCAGTCTCTGCCTTGCTTTCATTTGTGGGAAAACCATGGTTCCAGGTGTCCATAACGGTGTCACAAACTTGCCCTCCAACCTCAGCATCACCAATGCTACAAGTTTTCAGACTAGAAGAAAGTCTTGTGCATACTAATTTACTCCACTCTCACACGGGCCCTGTAAGATGGGTTCCACATTTACCCCATTTGCTAGAGAAGGAAACCGAAGCCACACAGGAAAGAGTAGTGACGGGATTGGCTCCCAAGCTGTCTGGCTCCAGACCCACATTCTGAATCACCACTATACATGGCCTCCCGAGGGGAGCTGGGTGGAGAAAGTGAAAGAGAAATACAGTCCAGCAAAGTCTCATGAGGCCCAAGCAAACCCTCTCCAAGCTTCCATTCCTCACACACTCTGTGCCAGGGACACACAACCACTCCAGGGAAAAGAAGTCACTACCTCACAAAGGCCCATCTTTAGGCACTTCCTAATCACTGAACCCTCTCCACTGAGCTGATATCCACCCCCAGCTTCTCAAGGTGAGAACCTCTACTCTCTCTGCCCATGATACTTTGCAGAGACCTGTGAAGGTGCCAACTGCATGCAGGGCCTGGGCTGGGGATGGGGATGCAGGGGAAGGGGAAGGGTTGCTGCTATCTGCCCTCTGGGCAGGCTCTCTGTACCTGGCAGCCCATGCTACCCTGCACTCCTGCTGACCAGGCCTGGAGTATTCCAGGGATTTGGGGGAGGGTTATTCTTGTGAAAACCTCCAAATGCCCCTGACCAGGTTGTGAGCACGCTCTGCTTGTCTGCGGCCCTGGGCCAGGTCTGTGGGACCCTGGGTTGTTCTCACAGCTGATACTCCTGCACAGGTGGGAGCTTCCTGATGGTGGAGGGATGTTCCTTGGTGCTCCCCTCACCTGGACACCTGGTGCTGAGGTGGGGCCACCTGTCTGCTTTTCTCTGACTTTGTATCCTGGTTCCATACAGAAGGTTTCATTTGGAAAAACACTTTAAATACCAATAAAAAATTAAAAATATAAAAGACCCATTCCTGTGGGGTGGGACTGCCCTGAGTCAAGGGTGCCCCAGAAGAGCTGCTGGGCGGACAGCGACAGCCCCCTGAGGGACAGTGATAGCATCCTCCCATGCTTCTGGCCTGAACTCCCACCTTCCTAACACTGAGTGCCACTGGTCTTCCCCACAAAGTCAGGACACTCAGAGCAAACACAAACCATTCCCCCATTCTGAACGCTCCTCCAACAATCTTTGATCGCCCCTCGGGCCTCTGCCACTAGTCATCTCTGAATAAGTACACCCAGATAACAAAACCTTCAAGCCAGGAAAATGGAGGGGGTATGTTTTGGAATGGCCCCAGGGCCTGGATCACAAGTTTGGCTACCACAATGAATATGGCAGTAGCATTATTGGGGGCAAAACTGGTTGCAGGACTAAAGTTGATAGAAAAGCACAGGATTTCACATTAGCAGAGCCACATGCAGGTCCTAGCCCTGCCTTTGCAGGTGTTTGTACCTGGGGAAGTCGATTAGCTCGGGGTCAGTTTTCTCACCCCTAAGATGAGG
This sequence comes from Anoura caudifer, assembly GCA_004027475.1. NCBI lineage: Eukaryota > Metazoa > Chordata > Mammalia > Chiroptera > Phyllostomidae > Anoura > Anoura caudifer. The sequence goes on from PVKU01006872.1 coordinate 10,068, forward strand.
TTGTACCTGCCCCCAACACAAAGGCGCTCTGTAGAAATTAGGTCAAAGAAAGCCCCTCCCACTGGTTTCTGAGCCAACCCCCAGCTCAGCTTTTAGAAGAGGAGGAGCTCTACAGGGGGCCCTAGAGCTGAGAGCAGCCCTGTCACAGTTAGACCAGTCCCCACACCCTTCCTCTGTCACACCCAGACCTACATGGGGAATACTGAGCTGTTGAGGCCTTGCCACTCCTGCCTGGTTTATCAGGCATCATTGAACTGCATGTCCAAATGCGACAGGACACCACGGTCCGAGATCAGGCAGACGTGCGTCCACCTTGCTCCCACTGCATGGCCTGAACAACTGGCCAGACCTCTGGCACCTCCACCTGTTCATCAAGAAAACCAGGTACTGACCCAACCTCAACAGCTGCTGTGACAGGCACTGCCCGTGACCTGGTCTGCTCTCCTGGTCCTTTCAAGGCACACATAGGAGCCCATGACTCCTCCCTGTGCTGGTGATGGCTCCTTGCCTCAGGCAGGTAAACTCCAGTGTACAAACCATGCACTGCAGACCTTGGAGCCTAGCCCTGGTTTCCTCCCTTTGCACAGGTTCTTGCAGCCTGGGATCTTGCCTCAGGGCCTTTGTGCTCACCATTCCTTCTGCCAGGAACGCTCACCCTGACTTGCCCACAACTCACCTATCACTTCTTCCAGGTCTCTTTTCAGAGAGGACTGCCCACCTCTGTCCCTGACTTAGACCTTCACAGCACTTGTCACTCTTAGTGGGTTAGCTACTTCTCATCTGTCCCTCCCACTTCACAGGTCAGGACTGTATCTTGTCTCACTGGCCCTGAGGGCTTACAGCAGAGCCTGGCTGGCATGTGGCTGGATCACATCATCAGGGACAAAAGTTGTCATGTGCCCCAAGTCTTACTCTCCTAGGAAGAATGAGCTCCCACTTAGTCCAGTCCAGGTAGGGCTCTCTCACTCAAGCTGCCCACCCAGCTGGACATACACACCAGCCCAGCCTGAGGCCCAGGGCACCTCAAGGACCCCCAGACTCCTGCCCTGCTCCCCCAGAGTGCTCTGGTCTTATTCAGGGATAGGCTGAGTGTAAAAAGTCCAACACCCCATTACTTCCAATTCCATTAGTTGAGGGGACGACAGATTACAAAGAGCCCTCAACCCCAACCTGGGGCCGCCAACCTAGCCCTCCAGCCTTTCTTATGTCTATGTTCACCTAAGGGCACTGAGCTCTCTGTAGGAGGCGCTCTACTCCCCTGCTGGGATGAAGACAGGCAGCATAATTAGTGTCCCTAAGGAACAGCAGCAGAGTAATGAATCACAATACATTAGATTGCAAAATTCTCTTGGAACCTTGTTGCCTTCCGGAGATGGTTCGGCTTACAAGAAAAGACAAAGGTTGGCCCCCACAGGATGGGGCCACTTGACAGAAAATGGCCACCCACAGCACAGGCGTAAAGGGCAGAAGCAACTAAGGGACTTGAGGGACTCACTCACCCCCTGAGCCTTGGGCTCCTGGACTGGCTGAGCTCTCAAGGAGGTGGGCAGGAAGGGAAGGCCAGATGTGGCAAACTTCAAGGTGCCTGTCCTCACTGCTTGGGGGCCCCCTCACACTCCTCTTCCGTCCAGGCATCAGAGCCACAGGACTCACCAGAAAATTCTGGGTCCCCCTGGCAACAAGGTCTCTGAGCACACCAAGGTCTTTCAGTGGCTTAGCCAGCATCTACCCAAGCTACCCACCCCTCCCAGACAAAGCTGAGACCTGTAGGGAATCTGGACGGGCACGCTGGCAAGGCCCCAGAGGCAATGCCACCCACTACCCAGGACAGTCCCTCGATCGCTGCGGGCAGAGCCGAGCCAAGGGACTCACACTATCATGTGGACAAACCTCAATCTTAGTGAGTTCAGATTAAAATGCATGCTGCTGAGTTCCCCCAGTGCAGTGGACTCAGCTAATGTCCTCCCTCCCACAGGACTGGCCATGAGAAACCTGAGGGCAGAAACAGTCACTCTTCAATCTCAACATCCCTATCAGATAACCTAGGGCCCGAGGCATTCAAGAAACATTCACAACCAAACCAAACATAGTACATGCTCCACAGACAACCCAGGAAAGTGCAGGTTCAAACTGTAGGAACAGGGCGGGCTGAGGCGATAAGTGAATATTTGTTAAAGCCAGACACACTTTGTCTGGGACTGGCCTTCATATTCATCACATTCTGGAACAGCAGATGTGAAGGCTCAAGCCCCACAGAAATGAAGTCGTCCAGCGGTGCAGTTCTAGGAGACAGACACGTGCCTGGCCTATAAGGAAGAAGCCCTGGCAGCAGCCCTCCCGGTTTCGGCTCAGCAGCACATGATGTGCCCCAGGACATGATCCTACCTTCAAACAAAGTGCTAGGTGGTCAGAAGAGACCAGAACCTACTGCAGAGCCCATCTTTACCTTGTCTATCAACTTTACCTACACATCTATCAACTCACTAAAGGTTCTGAGAAGTACCCCATAAGGAAGCTGATACACCCAGCATTCCCCAAACTTCACTGACCATGACACATTTTGTTTCCTGACTCTGAAAATGTTTACTGACTCTTACAGATGTTTGAGTTTGGAAAGTGTTTAATTCTAGGGCCTTGTTATGCAAAGGGGCCAGATATCAGCAGGTTGAAGCAGGTTTCCCTAAGTGTGCAAGTTGGAGGCTCTCTTAGGCTGACCTGGTGTGGATCTGAGCCTGCTACTGGGCCAGACCACAGGCTCCTCCAGAACAGTTTCCCTCCTCTTATCAGTGCCCACGAGCAGGCGCATCAGACTTGATGTGCTCTAATAACAACACTGTGGCTGCACCTTGAGCACCACACCTGGAACCACCATGCCCAGCACTTGAGGTCACAACCTCTTCCCTCAGGCTGGTCCAGGCACATGGGTGGTTTGGCAGGTGGGGTTGCTCTTCTGAAATGGGAAAAGCACTGGTTGAGTTCAAAATCTCCCCACTGTTCATGACAAATAGCATCTGCTGGATTCAGTGCAGAGTGACTGGCACGTTCTTACTCAGTTCCTGTGGCTCCACATTTCAGAAATGGGTATGTAGCTCCCTTTAACCATCTGGGCTCACCAAGAAGGGGACAGTACCTCAGATGATTGCCCACCTACCCAATTAAGACCCCTCTCTCTTACATACATTAAGAGCTTCTGAGACTTCCGGTCAAGATGGAGGCATAGGCAGACACACTGTGCCTCCTCCCACAACCAAAAGGAGGACAACAACAAATTTAAAAACAAAAAACAACCAGAACTGACAGAAAATCGAACTGTATGGAAGTCCAACAACAAAGAGGTTAAAGAAGGCACATCCATCCAGACTGGCAGCCGGGTGGAGAGGACTCGCAGTAAGATGGTAGCTGGAGGACTGGGGTGGGCAAGGCAACAGCTGGCAAGTCCTGCGAGGTGGTGGATTGTGGACTGGGCAGTCCTACATTCACGTGCAGATAAACTGGGAGGAACAACTGGAAAGCGAGACAGACCGAGCAACCCACAGTTCCAGTAAGGGGAAATAAAGCCACAAAACCTAATTAAAAACACTTGTGGTGGTTGAGGCAGCAGCGGGAGAAACTCCCAGCCTCACAGGAGAGTTCACTGGAGAGACCCACAGGGTCCTAGAATGCACATGATTCCCACTGGGATTCAGCACCAGAAGAGCCCAACTTGCTTGTGGGTAAAGGGGGAAGAGACTGAAAACCAGCAGAGAACTGAGCAAGCATCATTGTTCCCTCTGGGACCCCTATCCCTCCCCCACAGACAGCATCAAAACGCAGCAATGTGGGTTGCCCCAGCCTGGTGAATACCTAAGGCTCCACCCCTTACTATGTAACAGGTGCACGAAGACAAAAAAAAAAAATGGCCCAAAAGAAAGAACACATCAAAGCTCCAGAAAAAATGCAACTAAGTGACGAACAGATAGCTAACCTACCAGACCCATAGCTCAGAACACTGGTAATCACGATGCTCACAGATTTGGTTGTATATGGTTGCAAATTAGATGAAAAAATGAAGGCTATGCTCAGTGAAATAAAAGAAAATGTACAGGGAACTAACAGTGATGGGAAGGAAACTGGGACTCAAATCAACAGTGTGGACCAGAAAAAAGAAAGAAACATTCAACAAGGACAGAATGAAGAAACAAGAATTCAAAAACTGAGGAGAGGCTTAGGAACTTCTGGGACAACTTTAAACATCCCAGCATCCAAAACATAGGGGTGCCAGAAGGAGAAGAGGAAGAGCAAGAAATTGAAAATTTATTTGAAAAATAATGAAGGAGAGCTTCCCCAATCTGGCAAAGGAAATAGACTTCCAGGAAGTCCAGGAAGCTCAGAGAGTCCCAAAGAAGTTGGACCCAAGGAGGAACACACCAAGGCACATCATAATTACATTACCCAAGATTAAAGATAAGGAGAGAATCTTAGAAGCAGCAAGAGAAAAGGAGACAGTTACCTGCAAAGGAGTTCCCATCAGACTGTCAGCTGATTTCTCAAAAGAAACCTTACAGGCAAGAAGGGGCTGAAAAGAAGTATTCAAAATCATGAAAGGCAAGGATTTACATCCAAGATTACTCTATCCAGCAAAGCTATCATTTAGAATGGGAGGGCAGAGAAAGTTCTGCCCAGATAAGGTCAAGTTAAAGGAGTTCATCATCACCAAGCCCTTATTATATGAAATGTTAAAGGGACTTATCTAAGAAAAAGAAGATCAAAAATATAAACAGTAAAATGACAAAAAACTCACAGTTATTAACAATCTAACCTAAAACCAAAACCAAAACAAAATTAAACTGAGCAAACACCTAGAACAGGAACAGAATCACAGAAATGGAGATCACATGGAGGGTTATCAGCCAGAGAGTGGGAAGGGGAGAGAGGGGGAAAAGGTACAGAGAATAAGTAGCATAAATGGTAGGTAGAAGATAGACAGGGGGAGGTTAAGAATAGTATAGGAAATGTAGAAGCCAAAGAACTTCTAAGTATGACCCATGAACATGAACTAAAAGGGGGGGGAATGTGGGTGGGAGGGAGTGCGCAGGGCCGAGGAGAATAAAGGGGGGGAATGGGACAACTGTAATAGCATGATCAATAAAACGTATTTTTAAAAAAGAGCTTCTGAAACCTTCAACATGTAAGAGGCAGCTGTGGAGGCTCACTTTCATGACTGAAGCCAGAACAGAGGTCCAGTTTGGGAAGATGGAAAAGTTCTGGAGGTGGCAGTAATGATGGTGGCACAACAGTGTCAATATACTTAATGCCACTGACCTGGACACTTACGAGTGGTTAAGACAGTCAATTTTATTCTGTGTGTATTTTACCTCAGTAAAAAAATATGTGCGTGGGTGTAAGTATACATATACAAATGAAACAACCTATGGCAAAGAGATAGCCCCGATGTGCTTCCACATCCACTGTGACAGCCCCAGGCCCAGAGTGAGACTGAGCACTTGGGCGCCCACAAAACATCTGTGGGAAGAAAGAAAAGTCAGGAGGTACCGGATTCGCACCAGGCTCCCATTCCCTATCATCCGGGTGAGCTACTCAGCCTTCCTGAAGCCCTGACCTGCAAACTGCGAGAGATAGGCTGGTCCTGGAAAAGGCTCTCTGCAGGTGACCTGCATCATGCCCCTGGGTGCGCAGGGCCTCCTGTGTGGCTCACAGATGGAAGGAACTTGCCCTGATCAGAGGTCCAACAAAGCACAGCCAGGCCTCTGCTGCACATTTGCAGGTATCCCGCCACACTGAGCCCAGGTGGCCCAACCACCTGCAGGGGGCTGTCCAGGGACAGAGGTGTGCTGGTTCTGCTCTCCCCGTGCCCTGGCGAGCCACAACCAGGTCCCCTTGTGACAGCCCCTGGCTGCACTCCTGAGTCTGGTGCTGGGGCAGCCAGATGGACATCCTACTCTAATCAAGTATCTCATTTTAAAATTTAGCATTTGGTTTTTGTAAAGCTTTTCATGGCTTTACTTCACAGAGACTGAACTGGAATTTCATCCTACGTAAAAGCCAAGTTTAATGTTGTGCATGAGGTGAAAACTGTACAGGCAAAGAACCCTTGAAAGTTCCTTAAATTACCTGCAGACAACCTGTTCTGGGTTTGGGAAGATAGCCCCATAACTGATCCTGCACACAGGAAAGTGTGAGAACCATTGAACTAGACAGAATGGAGGGAAGATGGGAGAGAGGGAGGGTTTATCTCTGGGCAGCTGCTTGGGCCTTACAGGAAACTCTTTAGATCCCTGCAGTCATGTGAGAGAAGGAAAGTGTTGCAAGGTTGACTCCTTCTGGGTAAGTTAGGTCTCAGAACTGTCCTGAATATAAGCTGAGAGCTAAGTACATGGCTGTGAGGAACACAAAAAGAAAATATGGGTGAGAGCCCCTAGCACAAGCCTGGGCACAAAGAGGTACTCAAAATGCCTTCTAATTTGCATCTGCACCTCACTAGACCAAGGCGACCTCAGTGGCCTTCCTGCCTTCCCAGTGGCACTCCCTGAGTTGGCCCTGACTGCCGAGTGGCCCTCAACCCTCCTTGGGCAGGGGACTCATAACCACTGTGAGGTTCCCAGCCTAGAACTTACTGGAGGCCCTCGGCCATAGGCTGCCCCTGCCCCAAGCCAGATAAGAGCCTCTTTGAGAGTATACTTCAGACAGATCCTTCTGGAGTGATGCTTTCCTCCTTTTGGGTGTTTCTCCACTCCAAATGACTAGAAGAGGCCGCTGACCTCAGGCCCACTCTTGTCTCTCTGTCTCTCACAGAACCATTCAAACCAGCGGAAGCTGAGGTCAAACAGATGTGTTCAGCTGGGAGAGAGCTGGGGGATGAAAACCAGCAACCCCACTTTCTGTGCACTGAGGTGCCTTAAGACCAAGGAGAAGTTCTAAGAACAGATCCCCTGTGCCCACCCCACGTCCCAGGTTTCCCTCTCAGAAGCATCTGAACTTGCACCTGTTCTTTGGGCATTCTTTGTATTTCTGGGGAGGCAGCCTGGCAGAGTATGAGGCAGCCAAGAGCACAAGTTTCCATTCTGCTTCTCTGCAACATCACTGTGTGAACTCTGCATGGCCCTGTTATCCCTCTGGGCCAGAGTTTCCTCATCCACAAAGTGGAAACAATGGTGTCTGCATCACAGACGGCCACACACAGCCACTGGGAAGATCAATATCCTTCCGTTTGCTCTGCACATACCTGTGGAATGCCTGCTCCATGCCAGGCACTGTTCCAATTGCCAGAGATACTGTTGAGCCAGGTAAGAGGGGTGGCTCCAATTTGTGACCAGAGCTGAAGACTAACATCTGGCCTGACTTCTACAACACACCATTGCTTTCTAAAATAGCAGCTGGCAAAAAACAAAACAACTGATAATTAAATACAATGCCACCTATTTTTCAACACCAAGAAATAGCTCCTCTATCAAAGTGCAGAAACAGCTGAAATTGCAAGACTTATACACCCATATCTTAGTGATTGGTAAATGTAATGCACCTGTGACTGACACGTCAGGCCCTGGGCGTGGCATACAGTGATGCTAAATAAATGTCTGCTGCACAGGTGAATGGAGAGGCCCAGTGTTACAGCATAACACAACCCCAACATTACAGCGAGCCCACTGACTCCAGCCAATGTTTAACCCAGGCTTTGATCAGCCACTGTGAGCAGCCCACTTAGACAGTTAATCCTCATCTATATTCCTGAGCTCAGTCATGTGATAAACCATTGGCAAAGGACTCTCAAGAAGTAAGCAGAGGGCTTTGGGGAAGACTTTCATTTCTTCTGGAACTCCCCACCATCGAGTCTACCAAGCAAACTTTGAAACAGGCCAATGACTCTAAAATAATGCAGCATGGAGCAGGCTGATGTTCTGCGGAGCTGAAAGAGAGTTGAGTGAGCCTCTGCCAGCTGGGAGTCCCAGCTTCACAAACTACTGAAATGTCCTAAGAACCCCAGTGGGGATATACCAACAGAGTCCATAGTCTTGGGGAGCACAGGGTATCAGTTATCTATTGCTACAACAATGCCTCCAAATAAACTGCCCCAAAATTTCATGGCTTGACACAACCATTTATCATCTTTCACGAGTCCACAGTTGGCTGGTGTCTTAGGCTGGATCTTGCGTGTCTGTGGCCAGCTTCATGTGGGGCTGGACAGGCCTGAGATCCTAAGGTTCCATGACTCGTAGTCAAGTTCATAGAGGCAGAAATCAGAATGGTGGTTGCAGGGGCTGGAGGAGGGGGCTGGGGAGGAGGGGGCTGGGGAGTCAGTGTTTGATGGGGACAGTTTCAGTTTTGCAAGATGAAAGAGTTCTGGAGACGGATGGTGGTGATGGCTGCACAGCAATGAGAGTATATGTAATGCCAATGAACTGGACCCTTAAAAATGGTTACAATGTAAACTTTATGTTTTGTGTATTTTATCACAATTAAAAATAATAAAAAACAAAAGAATAGTAGTGCAGAGGAAATACAAATATGGTCAAGACTGTGATAGCAGCTTTGCCTGGCAGACTGGCTTTGCCTGGGTCCACACACTTCCTAGACACCCCCAGAATGTTTTGGGTCTTTGATCCATTCCCCTCAGATGGCATGATGAACTGACTGCCTGTCCCCCTGTTACTTCCTTCACTAACAACAGCCCTTCCTCTGGACCTCCCAGATCAAGTCCCCATCTTCTGTCCAGGGACAGCCCAACGCACAACCTGGGCTCTAGGGTGAGCATTTTGATTTTGATTCATGTGTCCTCAGCAGCCTCGGTGGCCCCTGTCAGCCTCATCTGTACTCAGTGTGCTCTCACTGACCCTGTAATCTTTTGTCCATGATCACAGGCCATCTGCTTAACAATCCTTTCCAGCATCCTGCTCAAGGTCAAGTCCCAGCTTGTGATAGCGTAGGTTTTGATGTCCTAACACCCAAGGTGGGAGAAATAATCAGCCTGGAGTCACCAGGGTTGGGGGACCCCTCTTTCCATCTGCCTTTCAAAAGTGTAGGGAGGGAATTGCTTTGGACTTAGAAACTGAGGCTCTTTCCAAGGTTCCCACTGCCTCTTCCTAGCCACTGTTAATTCAAACTCTGCACTGGTGCAAGAGGAAACCTGGGCTTCTTCCCTTGAACTTCTTAAAGATAATTCTCACCACATCACTGCCTGCTAACCAAAGCTAGAATTCTCCTTGGGCATTCAAGGCTGCCCGTGCTCTGGCCTTCCAGCCCACATTCCCACCTGTGCCCACACCCTAGGCCACCTGGCCCCAGCACATTTCTAATCAGGCTCACATGTTTATATCCCCCTGCTCCTAGACCCCCTCTCATGGAATGGCCTCCCCCTCTCTGCTGAGGTCCTTCTCACCCTTCAAGACCTGTTCTTACTGTCCCCTTCTCCAGGGGGTCTTTTATTTCCTCTCTTCTTTTTTCTTTTTTTTTATTGTTGACCAAGTACAGTTGTCTCCATTTTCCCCCCCACCTCCCCTCACCCTAGCCAATCCCAATCTCCCACCCTCGATCCTACCCACCTTTGACTTTGTCCATGGGTCCTTTTATACATGTTCCTTGAAAACCCTTCCCTCCTTTCCCCCATTATCCCCTTCCCCCCTCCCCTCTGGTTACTGTCATTTTGTTCTTTATTTCAATGTCTCTGGTTATATTTTGCTTGCTTGTTTGTTTTGTTGACTAGGTTCCACTTATAGATGAGATCATATGGTATTTGTCCTTCACCACCTGGCTTATTTCACTTAGCATAATGCTCTCCAGTTCCATCCATGCTTTTGCAAAGGGTAGGAGCTCCTTTCTTTCTGTTGCGTAGTATTCCATTGTGTAAATGTGCCATAATTTTCTAATCCATTCATTTACTGATGGGCACTTAGGTTGTTTCCAACACTTAGCTATTGTAAATAACACTGCTATCATAATAACATTGGGGTGTGTAGGTTCTGTTGAATTGGTGTTTCGGGATTCTTAGGGTATAGTTCCAGCAGTGGAATTGCCAGATCAAAAGGTAGTTCTATTTTTAGCTTTCTGAGGAAATTGCATACCGTTTTCCACAGTAGCTGCACCAGTCTGCATTCCCACCAACAGTGCACTAGGGTTCCCTTTTCTCCACAACCTTGCCCACACTTGCTGTTCATTGATTTGTTTATGGGGGCCATTCTGACCCGTGTGAAATGGTATCTCATTGTGGTTTTAATGTGCATCTCTCTGATGGCTAGTGATGCTGGGCATCCTTTCATATATCTCTGGGCTCCAAGAGACCTTTCTTGCAGACTACAAACCACACACCATGTTCTCTCCCTCAGAACTCTTCTGACCCTGGAAATAATGATTGCTAACAGTTACTGAGAGCTTAGTATGTACCTGGCACTGTTCTGAGCATTTTACTTATAGTACTTTATTTAATCTTCACCATGACTCTACATTTTAAGTACTGTACTTTCATAATGTCCATGTTTAGATGAGGAAACTGAAGCACAGTAAAATTAAATAATTTGCTGGAGTCACATGGCTGGTCACTACAGAGTTAGGGTTGAACCCAGCTGCTTTGACCCCAGAGTCCACACTCCTGACTCTTCTCCGCTCCTCTAAGAAAAGCTCCCCCTCCTACCTCACACTGTGAACAGGAGCTCTCACTCATCACTGAAATTACTTGTTGTGTCTCTAACTCCACCTGCCAAAGAGGGGGACTTCAATGCATGGTTGTAAGAAAGAAAAGACATTTCCTTTGGATTCCCTTTTGATTTCATCCTAATTTCACTAAACAGAGTTTATTTTACTTATCTTCCTCAGTCATTTTTGTCAGCTTATGTGTGCTTACTTCGGGTGACTATAGGAACCAGGGACCAAAGGAGCCAGTCAGCCTTATTGTGTGACCTCGGCAAATTATTCTAGGAGATAGAGTGGGAGCATGTAGGTGACAGGAGAGGTGAGGATGGGATGAGACAGGCACAAGCACAACACTGGGTCTGAGCAGCACGGATGGAGCAGTTACCACCACCGCCACCTTCATTCTCTCAGGTGAAGACTTCCAGGCGTCCAGGGCAGCTTTGCCCCAACAAGCCTTATTCCTGCAGGCTGACAGCTAACCTCTCTAGGGCTCCGTTCCTCCACCTGTGCAGTGAGATCCCTCTCAGCTAACACCTCCTCCTGCACATCTGAGGCCCTCAGATTCTGTTTTGATGTGGAGACGCATCATATCTGCTGCTAACAGGAACACTGTTTCACAGCACAGCCCCTCAGTGCCAAACAAGGCACAGGTAGCCCATTTCCTTCTAGGCCTTCCTAGGGCCTATCACATGCTTTTGTTAAGTAGCAGATAGGAATGAGCAGCCAGAGGGGAAATAAAGGCAGGGCCCTCACCATTACAACCTAACAAAGAACTTAATATGGAGGCTGGAAGCAAAAGGAAGACATGTATCATCAATTAACTCAGCAGTCCTGAGCTTGGATTGATAAGACTGCTGGCTATCCCAAGCATGGCAAGCAAAATAGCACAGATGGAGAGGAGAGCCCTTGGGCCAGTGCTCTGCCCCAGTGTAACAATCTTACTAAGATTGCCTGGTGTTCTGAACATCACAGGGCGGGAATTGCACAGGAGGAAGAGCGGGGCCTATGCTGGGAAACAGGGCCTCAGTAACAATTCCACTAAGACAAAGAACTTTTACTGAGATAGAAAGCCTTTGTAGCTGTACATGATTCCCCAGATTTAGAAGGGGGAGAAAAGGGGAACCTAGAAGCTGACTAAGGTACATTATCCCTGAACCCCAACAGTCAGCATATTTAGATTACCTAAATACCCACTTGCAGCCTCGGCTCAAGTGTATAAAACAAACTCACTAATTTACTAACAAACTGACTATCAACTTTCTTTCTTCTAAATGTGGGGCATTTAGACTTGCCAGGTGCCTGCCTGCAGCTCTGTGCTTGTATGAGTTTTGTAAATAAACTTGCTACTTCATTTCCACTATGTGTGTTTGTCTCTCGATTGAATTATTCTCTTGCCAGCAAGACAAGAACTAAACAGGGGATGGGAGCCTCCTGACTCAGGTCTCTCTCTCTCCCCTCTGTAACACTTTCAGGGGGCAAAAGTTCTGTGGACCCAAAGAAGACAAACTAGGTCCTCCGCTTTGGACCAACCATGGAGGGGATGTCCCTCCCTCCTCCCTCCTCCCCTAGTCTCTGCCCCAGAGAGCATCCAAAGTCACCCAGATCCAGATCATGTCCCCCTGCTCAGAAACTTCCATGGTTGTCCCCTCCCTGGAGTAAAAGCTAGAGAGTCCTGCAGAACCCCACGTGGACTATCCCTTCCTTAACCTCTGTGTCCTCTCTTCCCACTCCTCTCACTCTCCCTCAACCTCAGCCATACCAGCCTCCTCACCATTCCTCCAACCAGGTGCCAGGTGTATGCCTGCCTCGGGGCCTTTGCACAAGCTGTACCCTGTGCCAGACTTGCTCTCCCCAAATATGCATGTAGCTCACTTCCTCATTTCCGTTGGGTCTTTGCTGATCACTCAATCTAAAATGCCAACAATATCCCACCCCATGCCCCAGTTCTCCCTGCCTCTTTCTTTTTCTCCTAATCATATTTCCTGTCTAACACACTCAATATTGTCCATATTTATCTCAATTATTATCTGTTTCTCTCCATTAAAAAATAAGCCCATGAGGACAGGGATTTTCTTATTTTGTATACTACTGTACCTGCTCAGCAACTGGAATAATGACTGGCACATGTAGTAGATGCTCATTAAACATTCATTATTGAATGAATAAATGATGTTTACTGAAAGAACATAAGCATTTGGGAATATTTTAAATGTTGCTATGAATCTCAGAGAGCAAAATACAGAGGAAAACCAAGAAGCTGACTATCACAGACAGAACCCAGAGGAGGGAGACCACAGTGTTTAAACACTAGCTACTAAAAGGGTAAAATACACCAGATCAGAGCTGGAGCCTGGGTATGGAAGGCAAAGATCCTGATAAGAACTGCAAAAGATTCCTAATCAAGGGGCCTAGCTACAGCAATCTCGCCAGCTCTTGAGCAACACAACAACTCCTGTACCTCATGCCAGAATTAGAAGCCAGGCAGGAGATTCAACAAAGGTACCCCTCCCCCAGTGCTGAGTGCTGAGACCACAATGCCCAAAAATGGGGGGGTTTCAGACCTCAGTAGTCATAGCTTAATAAGCATAACAGCAGCAAACACAAAACCCAGTGCTCACTGTAGACCAGATAGTATTTTTAGTGCTTTGTAAATATTAACTCATTTAGGCTCCAAATAATCCTGTGAGGTATGTACCATTGTTAGTCCCCATTTTACATATGTGCACGCTGAGGCACAGAGAGGGATACTTGCCAAGGGGCACAGAAGCTAGCACTATAAGTGGAAGTCTCAGGATTCAAACCCAGAATGTCAGATTCCATACAGAGTGCTCGGGTGTCCAGAGAAGGGGCATATCACCTATTGGACAGCTGACTCCTCCCTGTGAGTAATCGCCTGACTCCAGGACAGGGTCAGATGTAGCTCTGTCCAGCTCAGCTTGGATGGTGGCTATGGGTGGTGCAGCGACACTGAGAAGAACAGATGTGGATTCGCACCGAGGTCAAATGAAGTCTTTTTTTTTTTTTTCATTTTATTTCAATTGTTGTTCTTGTACAGTTTTCTGTCTTTTACTCGCATCCCAGCCCACCGCCCCAGCCCTCCCCACCTTCCTCCCATTTCCACCCCCCTAGTTTTTGTCCATGTGTCCTTTATACTTGTTCCTGTAAACCCTCCCCCTTTCCCCCTGAAATTCCCTCCCCTCTCCCCTCTGGTGACTGTCAGCCTGTTCTCAATTTCAGTGTCTTTGGTTATATTATGCTTGTTTGTTTGTTTTGTTGATTAGGTTCCTGTTAAAAGTGAGATCATGTGGTATTTGTCTTTTACTGCATGGCTTATTTCGCTTAGCATAATGCTTTCCAGTTCCATCCATGCTGTCCAAAAGGGTAGAAGCTCCTTCTTTCTTTCTGCTGCATAGAATTCCATTGTGTAAATGTACCATAGTTTTTTGATCCATTCATTTACTGATGGGCACCTAGGTTGCCTCCAACACTTGGCTATTGTAAATTGTGCTGCTATGAACATTGGGGTGCATAGGTTCTTTTGGATTGGTGTTTCAGGGTTCCTAGGATATAATCCTAGCAGTAGAATTGCTGGGTCAAAAGGTAGATCCATTTTTAGTTTTCTTAGAAAATTCCATACTGCTTTCCATAGTGGTTGTACCAGTCTGCAGTCCCACCAACAGTGCACTAGGGTCCCCTTTTCTCCACAACCTCTCCAACACTTGTTGTTTGTTGCTTTGTTTATGATGGCCATTCTGACTGGTGTGATGTGGTATCTCATTGTGATTTTAATTTGCATCTCTCTGATAGCTAGCGATATTGAACATCTTTTCATGTGTCTCTGGATCCTCTGTATGTCCTCCTTGGAGAAGTGTCCAAGTCCTTTGCCCATTTTTTAATTGTTTTTTTTTTGTCTTCTTAGAGTGGAGTCATGTAAGTTCTTTATATATTTTGGAGATTAAACCCTTGTCTGAGGTATCATTGGCAAATATGTTTTCCCATATGGTTGGTTCTCTTTTTATTTTGATACTGTTTTCTTTAGCCATGCAGAAGCTTTTTATTTTGATGAGATCCCATTTGTTTATTCTTTCCTTTATGTCCCTTGCTTTAGGGGACATATCAGTAAAAATGCTGCGTGAAATATCTGAGATTTTCCTGCCTATGTTCTCCTCTAGAACTTTAATGGTATCACAGCTTATATTTAAATCTTTTATCCACCTTGAATTTATTTTTGTGTATGGTGTAAGTTGGTGCTCAATTTTCATTTTTTTGCACTTAGCTGTCCAGTTCTCCCAACACCACTTGTTGAAGAGGCTATTTTTACTCCATTTTATGTTGCTGCCCCCTTTGTCAAATATTAATTGACTGTAGAGACTTGGGTTTATTTCTGGACTCTCTGTTCTATTCCACTGGTCCATGTGCCTGTTTTTATGCCAGTACCAGGCTGTTTTGATTACAGTGGCCTTGTAATACAGTTTGGTATCAGGTATTGTGATTTTTCCTACTTTGCTCTTCTTTCTCAAAATTGCTGCAGCTATTCGGGGTTGTTTATAGTTCCATATAAATTTTCCAAGTGTTTGTTCTATGTATGTGAAATATGCCATTGATACTTTAATAGGGATTGCACTGAATTTGTACATTGCTTTGGGTAGTATGGACATTTTGATGATGTTAATTTTTCCAATCCATGAACATGGTATCTGTTTCCATTTCTTTGTGTCTTCCTTGATTTCATTCTTCAGTGTTCTGTAGTTTTCTACATACAGGTCTTTTACCTCCTTGGTTAGGTTTATTCCTAGGTATTTTATTTTTCTTTTTGCTATATCGAATGGGATTTTTTTCTTGATTTCTGCTTCTGCCTTTTCATTGTTGGTATACAAAAGTGCCTTTAATTTCTGGATATTGACTTTGTGTCCGGCTGTTTGGCCAAATTCATTTATTAGGTCGAGCAGCTTTTTGGCCCAGTCTATAGGATTTTCTATGCACACTATCATGTCATCTGCAAACAATGATAGTTTTGTTTCCTCCTTTCTGATTTGGATGCCTTTTATTTGCTTTTCTTGTCTAATCACTGTGGCTAAGACTTCCAATACTATATTGAATAGAAGTGGTGAAAGTGGACAGCCTTGTCTTGTTCCTTATCTTAGTGGAAAAGATTTTAGTTTTTACCTGTTGAGTATGATGTTGACTGTAGGTATCTCATATATGGCCTTTATTATGTTGAGGAATGTCCCCTCTATTCCCACTTTGCTGAGTGTTTTTATATCATAAATGGGTGTTGTACCTTATCAAATGCTTTTTCTGCACCTATTGATATGATCATGTGATTTTTGTCTTTGCTTTTGTTTATATGATGTATTACATTTACTGATTTGTGAATATTGAACCATCCTTGCATCCCTGGGATGAATCCCATTTGGTCATGGTGTATGATCTTTTTAATGTATTCTTGGATGTGGTTTGCCAATATTTTATCGAGGATTTTAGCATCTATGATCATCAGCAATATTGGCCTGAGGTTTTCTTCCTTTGTTGTGTCCTTATCTGGTTTTGAGATTAGGATGATGCTGGCTTCAGAAAAAGAGTTTAGGAGTCTTCCATCATTTTGGATTTTTTGGAATAGTCTGTGAAGAATAGGGGTTAGCTTTTCCTTAAATGCTTTGTAGAATTCTCCCGTGAAACCATCTGGTCCAGGGCGTTTGTGTGCCAGGAATTTTTTGATTACTGCTTCAATTTCATCAGCTGTTATTGGTCTGTTCAGGCTTTCTGCTTCTTCTTCATTCAGTTTTGGAAGATTATATTTTTCTAGAAACTTGTCCATTTCACCTAGGTTTTCAAATTGCTTGGCATACAGTTCTTCATAGTAATTTCTTACAATCCTTTGTATTTCTTTGGTGTCAGCTGTAATCTCTCCTCTTTCATTTCTGATTGTGTTTATTTGGATCTTCTCTCTTTTTTTTTCTTGATGAGCCTGCTTAAAGGCTTGTCGATTTTATCTTTTCAAATAACCAGCTCCTGGATTCATTGATCCTTAGAATTGTGCTTTTAGTCTCTATGTCATTTAGCTCTGCTCTGATCTTGGTTATTTCCTTCCTTCTACTTGCTCTGGGCTGTCTTTGTTGTTGTTCCTTGAGTTCTTGTAGGCATAGGGTTAGGTTGTTTGTTTGAAATATTTCTGTCTTTTTTAGGTAGGCTTGTATCACTATGAACTTCCCTCTCAGGATTGCCTTCGCTCTTTCCCATAAATTTTGGGTTGTTGTGAGTTCATTTTCATTTGTTTCCAGAAATTTTTTTATTTCTTCCCTAATTTCATTCTTGACCCACTCATTGTTTAATAGCATGCTATTCAATCTCCATGATTTCGAGGGTTTTGGGTTTTTCCCATTGGGGTTGGTTTCTAGTTTCAATCCCTTGTGGTTGGAGAAAATGCTTGGTATGATTTCAATTTTCTTGAATTTGTTGGGGCTTTTTTTGTGTCCTATCATGTGATCTATCTTTGAAAATGTTCCATGTGCATTTGAAAAGAATGTGTATTTAGTTTCTTTGGGATGAAGGGCTATCTATATATATCAGTTAAGTCCATTTCATCTGGAGTATTGTTCAATGCCACAATATCTTTGTTGATATTTTGTTTGGAAGATCTATCCATTTTTGACAGTGGGGTGTTAAAATCCCCTACTATAATTGTGCTGCTGTCAATATCTTTCTTGAAGTCCTCTAAGATTTTCTTTATGTATTTAGGTGTTCCTATGTTGGGTGCATATATATTTATAATATTTATGTCTTCTTGGTGGATTCTTCTCTTGAGTATTATTAAGTGACCTTCTGGGCCTCTCTTTATGGCCCTTCTTTTGAAGTGTATTTTGTCTGATATGAGTATTGCTACCCTGGCTTTTTTTCCCTGTCTGTTTGCTTGGAAGATTTGTCTCCAGCCCTTCACTTTGAGTCTGTGTAGGTCTTTTGTCCTGAGGTGGGTCTCTTGTAGGCAGCATATGTGTGGGTCATGGTTTCTTATCCATTCAGCTATTATATGTCATTTGATTGGAGCATTTAATCCATTTACATTTAAGGTTATTATTGATAGGTACTTATTCATTGCCATTTTTGTACCTGTGTTTCTCTCTCTCTCTCTCTCTCTCTCTCTCTCTCTCTCTCTCTCTCTCTCTCTCTCTCTTCCTTCCTTTCCTTAAAGCAGTCCCTTTAGCATCTCTTGCATCTCTTGAACTGGTTTGGTAGAGGTGTATTCTTTTAGACTTCTTTTGTCTGGGAAGCTCCTTATTTGGCCTTCGATCTTGATTGAAAGCCTTGCTGGGTAAAATAGTCTTGGTTGCAGGCCTTTGGTTCTCATTACTTGGAATATTTCTTGTCATTCTCTTCTGTCTTGGAGCATTTCCATTGAGAAGTCAGCTGCTAACCTTATCGGGGCTCCCTTGTATGTTACTTCCTTTCTCTCCCTTGCTGCCTGTAAGATTCTCTTTGTTTTGGAGTTTTGCCATTTTAATTATGATATGTCTTGAAGTGGGCCTGTTTGGGTTCCTCTTTATTGGGATTCTCTGTTTTTCCTGGATTTGTGTGACTTTTTCTGTCATCAAATTAGGTAAGTTTTTCCATCATTACTTTTTCAAATAGGTTTTCTATCCCTTGCTCTTCTTCTTCTCCTTCTGGTATTCCTATTATACAGATATTATTACGTTTCATATTCTCTTGCATTTCTCTTAATCCCTCTTCATTCTTTCTGAGCCTCTTTTCCTTTTCTTGCTCTTTCTGAGTGTTTTTTCCTACTTTGTCCTCCAACTTGTTGATCCAATCTTCTGCTTCATCGACTTTGCTTTTGATTCCTTCTACTGTGTTCTTCAGTTCAGAAATTGAATTCTTCATTTCCTCTTGGCCCTTGTTGATAGTTTCTATTTCCTTTTTCATGTTGATATAGTTTGCAGTGAGTTCACTGTAGCTTCCCTGTAGTTTCTGGTAGCTCATTGTGAGCTCATTGAGCTTCCCGATAACCATTGCCTTGAACTCAATATCTGATAGTTGAGTTGCCTCTGTTTCATTTAGCATTCTTTTTGGGGCTTCCTCCTTTCCTTTCATTTGGGGATTGTTTCTTCCCATTGTTTGTGAGACTCTTCTTGTTAGCCTCGGCTTCTTAAAGTGATCTGTTCTGGCTCCCTGGGTTTATGGTGTGATGTGAACTTCTGTGGTAGAATACCTGTGAGATTCAGTGGCACAGTCTCCTTTGGGTATCCTGGTGTTCACAGTTTCCACTGTCTCAGCTGTTGGGATGCCTCCTCTTTGGGTCCAAGTCTGGTTTTTTCACAGTTCTGGGTTTTTTTTTTGTTTCACTCATGGGTATTTAAAAAGAGAAAAGAAAACAAATGAAAAAAGAAAAAAAGAGGAAGAGATAAAATTGGAAAGAAAGGGAGAAGGAATAAGACAAGAAAGAAGGAAGGAGAAGCAAAAGGAATTGAGGCATAAAAAATAAAAATTAAAAATAAATAAATAAATATAATTTTTTTAAAAAACTTCTTGCTGGTTTCAAACTGGCCAACTGGCCAAGCCAGTTTTTCTGGTCTTACTGGCTGCAAGGGGCTGCGGGGTGACTGGTATGCTTTTCTCCCTGTTCAGCACTCAGTCAGCTTTGTGCTACCCTCCCCAGGGCTAGCTGGCCCTCTCCCTAGAGCTAGCCCGGCACCTCTCTGCGCAGGTCCTCTGGCATGGGTTCTGAGCCTCATGGGGAGTATGTGCTTTCCCGAGTTTATGGGTGTGAGCTCAGGTCTCCTACAGGGCGCACGTGGACCCCGAGTTTACAGGCGTGAGTTCCAGGTTTCCTGCTTTGCAAGCGCTCACCCTCAGTTCATGGGAGTGAGCTCTGGGTTTCCCACGGATTGTGCACACTCCCTGGGTTCACATGCGTGAGCTCTGGTTCTCCCACGGATCACGTGCACTCCCCGGGTTCCCGGTGTGGGCTCGGGGTCTTCCACAAAGCCCCCTCCTCTGGTTGCAGGTGCCTCTGGTCACACACACAGGCTCCGGTGTACACTCCTCCCAGGGCTATCCCTGGGTGCTCACAGCCCCTGTGTGTTTGCCACTCAGACCTTAACTCCCTTCCCTGCAACTTCAAGCAACCAGGTCTCTCCTGGTGCTGCTTAAACTTTGTTTGGCTGGGGAGGGAGCGGTTGACCCAGCTCCCTCCCTAGAGTCTTGTGGCAGATCCGGCAAGCACCAGCCCGCAGCTTCAGCCGCCCTGGTCTCCGCACTGATCCCTGGGCCCTTATTGTCCTGAAATACTCTCCTTACTGTCTGGTTTTTCAATGTCCGCTATAATTTTTGATCTCCTATTTTCATATATGCTGTGGTACTGTTGGCTGTTTGCTCTGTTCCTCTGTAGATTGGCTAGGCTTTTCTCCCATGTGTAGGGGTTAGTAGAATCTGCTCCCTCCTACCATGCCGCCATCTTCCTTCCCCAAATGAAGTCTCTTATGTAATACTTTATTATTAACATGTTTCAATGCTGCCATAGAGAAAACTAAATTGAGCACCATTTTAATTAAAAGTCCATCCATCAAAATATTAGATAAGGAACAGTCAGCATTTGACTCCTAAAACGCAAAACTGCAAGTGCACACAGGGCAATAAATGTAATGATACTCTTAAACAACTCTATTTCTGAAGTATCGATAACCTAATTTTCTAGAGGGATTATTGTGGGGCAGGGTGGGGGGTTTGGGGGGAATGCAGTCTCCCAGAACTAGGCTGTGGGACAAGAACTAAATGTTGGGGAATAAAAGACCAGGATATATTGGACTGAATGGTAACCCAACACCTGCACTTCCCACGTTGAACAGATTGGTCCTGAAACCCCTGGAAGTGGAACACCACCCCAACACTGGACTGAGGCACTCATAAGCCTCCCACCACCTGATGATCCAAGGGACCGTAGCAGCAGTCCAACACATGGCTGCAGTCCAAGCCTCAGCTTTGTCTGAAGGAGGGTCTTCATTTGACTGTGATCTCCCTGCCTGCCTACATACAGGGCCAACTGGGTTTCTGGGCTGCAGGCTGCTTGTGTTCATTCTTCTCCCAGTTGTCTCCTAATTTGCCTGCACTGAAGTACGCCCCTAGCCTTTGCACTTGCATGCTCAGCAAACGCGGACCCTGTGCTCCTGATGAGCAAGTGGAGGCCCAGCAGAGATGCTGGTAGCTCCCCATGGAGAGCCTGGAGGAACTAAGAGATGAAAACACCTGGAAGTGCCCTGGGGTGATGCAGACCCCTGCCCCACAGCCCTCTTCTTCGCTCCATAGAGCCTTCAGTGGTTCTGAGCAGAGGCTATCCAAGTCCCTCTGAAAAAAAAGGTTCTTGTGAGATATAACAGCAAGAGGGGAAAAAAAATCAGTGGTGGGACTCCATGACACCAAACTCCCACTGGGGGCTAGGAAGGACAGCCTCCATCCCTGTGCCAGGAGAGGCATGAGGGTGTGAGTAAAGCACATGCTCGCTCAGGGAGCCCATACTTTATGACAGCCCTCTGCTAACAGCTACCACAAACCTTCCTTCCTCCTCCTCCGTCAACTCAGGTGAAGGTTCTACTAGCTTGTAGTGACCCCACATATAAAAGTGCTCCCGTGGGTTCTGCTGGGCCATCCTGGGCAACTCCCTCTTGCCCCACATTAGAGACAAGGAAACTGACCCCAGAACTGCTCGGCTTTTCCAGGCTACAGACTTTCCCTCTGCAGTCTGCTTAGCTCTGAATCCAGGTCCCTTCACAATTCCACAGGGCTTCCTTCAGATCACTCCAACATCCCAAAGGAGTTCCATGTGGCATTTGCACTCACGCCCCCCTCAACCTGGCTCCACTCTCAGTTACCCAGAACAAGCAGAGAAACAGGGCCTGGAGAGCTGATGCACTTCAGAAACCTAGGCGAGGGCTTTGTCAAACCTCCACGTCCAGCAGCTCTAGAAGCTGCATTTGTTTCAATTAAAGGCCAATTTTCTGGTACCAAGGAAGGAACAAACTAGGGGCAAGGTGAGTTTCATCAGAGAGCAGGCAGGCTGGAGGGAGGCACACGTGACTGGCCTGCCTATCCCTGATGTGGCGGTGGTCCAGA
This sequence comes from Anoura caudifer, assembly GCA_004027475.1. Lineage (NCBI taxonomy): Eukaryota > Metazoa > Chordata > Mammalia > Chiroptera > Phyllostomidae > Anoura > Anoura caudifer. The sequence continues at coordinate 31,788 of PVKU01006872.1, forward strand.
GAGGGCCACTCCATCCTGGGGCAATGTGGATGGGACGTGGATGGGGGCTGGCTCGCCCATACACAGAGCCTGTGTATGGTATTTCAAAGGCAGAATTTGTGCAGGAATTTGAATAGCTCCATCAGCCAATATGCCATCTCAGTCTATGGTTACCTCAAGCTAAATGTAGGACAAAACCTTCAGCTAATGTAGGAGAAAGTCTGTTCAAAGGGACAGATGGTTTGGGGACCTAAGCATTAAGAAGGGGCTCTTCTGCCCTGGCTGATCCGGCTCAGTGGTTGAGTGTTGGCCTGTGAATCAAAGGGTCACCAGTTCAATTCCTAGTCTAGGGCACATGCCTGGGTTGCAGGCTGGGTCCCCAATAGGGGGCGCACGAGAGGTAATCACACACTGATGTTTCTCTCCCTCTTTCTCCCTTCCCCTCTCTAAAAAAATAAAATAAATAAAATCTTTTAAAAAAAAGAAGGGGCTCTTCTTGGTGACTGAAAAAGCTCCACAGGGTTTTAATGATTGATTTGATCTCCCAAAAGGGGGTGTCTGGTTTTCTAAGTAGCTTCAAACTTAACCGGTGATTCCCAACCAAAGGCAATTTCCAAGCCAACCCAGGGGGCACTGGGCAATGTTTGGAAAAATTTTTTGTTCATTTTATATACATTTTTAATAAAAACCTGAAATCTATTCTCTTAGCACATTTGCAGTGTTCAATACAGCGTTACTAAATACGGTCACCATGCTGCGCACTAGACCTCTAGGCCTGTTCACCCTCCACTCCTGCACCTCTGAACCTGACTGCAGGCTGCTGCCATCACCTAACGGGTCAGGGTAACAGAGATGCCACTCAACAACCTCTAGTGCATAGGACAAATCCCACAACAGGGACGGATTTGGTCCAAAATGTCTATGGTGCCAAGATTGAGAAATTCTTTTCTTAAACAGGCAGAATCTTAGCTAAAGCTGCCTCAGGAAAAAAAATAATAGTGGACTATTATAAGACAAGATATAATAATGTTTGTTTAATGGGTACTGAGTTTCAGGTTAAGACCTTAGAGTTCTGGACAGGGATGGTGGTGATGGCGGCACGACAAAGTGAGTGTACTTAATGCCACTGTGTATACATTAAAAGAATGATCAAAATGGTACACTTTATGTTATGTATACTTCACCACAATAAGAAAACTTATTTGTTATTTAATTACATTATATAATTATATATTACATATTATTATGTAATCGTAATTGTTTCACAAATTCAAATGTTTCCCATATTCCAGCTCCTATTATAACCAGGACATTAGTCCCATCCTTTCCCCCCACTGGACAGGTGAGCAAACAGAAGCAGAGGCAGGTACGGGGACTTGTCCATGGCCACCCAGCAGGAGTGCTCGGGCAGGACATCGAACCTGCCCTTTCCTGCTGCTTGGGGAAAAGACCCATATTGCTGGGGCCCTGTTCTCAATGAACTGACCTCACCAACCCAACACAGCCTTCAGGATAGTTCACTCAGCAAACAGTCACTGGGTACTGGCTACAGCCAGGCACTGGAGAGTTAGAAAGAAGTGGGCAGACAGAAAGCCCATCCCTCAGGGAGCCCGTCCATGGTAGGAAAACAGAACATGGCCCAGGAACAAAATCCAAGAGACATGCTGTAAGGCATGTTAGATGGTAAAGGCAATGGGGAGAAGCAGAGCACACAGCGGTGATGGAGAACTGTGGGGACAGGGCACACTGGAAAGGCAACCTCAGTGCCAAGAGATGCAGGAGGTGAGAGACTCCCACCTTACCACCAAGAAGGTGGCCACTTGCTCTGCTCCCCACAGCAAGTGCAACTCTAACACTGGCGCTCGGCACAAGACCCCGGCCAACCTGCTGTGTGTTCCCAGGCAAGATCCACACCGCTCTGTGACCAGTTTTCTGTTCTATAAAACAGGGGTGATACAGCTAACAAGAAGGTTGCTGATGCTCTACACTTGAAGGCACAACCCCACAGAGGCTGGGAACCTGGGACAAACATCCCCACAAGTTAGCCTCATATCAAATTTATATATAAGCTGTCCATGAGAAACTTCCCCTGTGAGTGTGTATAAGAGACACACAGACAGAGGGACATGCAACAAAAGCTATATTTTGGTGAGGCCAGGTATTTCCAACGACCTCAGAAAGGTCGTTTCTCAGACCTTACTGAGCAACCACACTGCATCTTACACAGCCATTAACTGAGTCAAGCACATTAGCCTTGCCTCCAAACAAGACCAAACCCACGCCAGCACTCACTGAATTCCCTCCCACCTTCTCTGCTCCCAGCTGCTGTGGTCCAAGAGAATTCAGGGATTTCAGGGACATTTCCTTGTTTCTGCTCACTGGAAACCATAACTTTGTGGAGACCATAACTTTTGGTCACCTGGACCGAGACAGCTGGGGAAACAGGATCAGGGCTTGGGTGCAGGGAGTGTGCTTGGGCCTGTGCAGTTGTCTGAACCCACAGCACCTTCAAAACCTAGAACCTCAGGAATACAGATGGTGCAGTCATGTTGGGGGACAGCTTGCCAGATTCTTAGAAAACTACGCACACTCTTTCCCTATGCCCCAGAAATCCTACTCCCTGGTATTTACCCAAAGGAGTTAAAAACTTTTGCCCACAAAAAAAACCCTGCACATGGGTATTTATAGCAGCTTCATTCATAATTGCCAAACATTGGAAGCAACCAGAATGTCCTTCTGCAGGCGAATGGATAAATAAACTATTACATCTAGATAATGGAATATTAGCACTAAAAAGAAACAAACTACCAAGCCATGAAAATACAGGGAGGAATCTTAAACTCATATTACTAAGTCAAAGTCAATCTGAAAAGGCTACATACTGTCTGGTCCCAACCACAGACATACTGGAAAAGGCAAAACTACAGAGACGGTAAAACCAAAACAAAACAATCGGTGGCTGACAGGGGTTCGGGGAAAGGGAGGTGTGAACAGGGGCAGCACAGACGATCTTAGGGCCCTGAAACTGCTCTGCGTGACAGCGCGACGACGGACACATAATTACGCATGTGTCCAAACCCACAGAACGTACGACACCACGAGTGAGCCCGCACATAAACTACGGACCTCGGTCACTAACAGTGCAGCAGTACCGGCTCCTCAGCTGCAGCAGACATACCACCTTGATGCCGAACGTTAACAACAGGGAAAGCGGAGGGGGCAGGGTACACATGTGAATTCTCTTTACTCACTGCTGAATTTTTCTATAAACCTCAAGTGTTCTAAAACTATAAAGTTTTCTATAAACTATAAAGTGTTCTCAAAAGTAAAGACTATTTTGGAAAAACTTCAAAATCTGGAACCCAGAGAAGATAACAGAAGCAGGGAAATCCAGCGAGGGAGAAGCACGGCCAAGAGGGAAACTGAAGCCCCTCACACCAACACCCTCTGGACTGCACCCCTCACCCCCACCTGCTGGAAATAGTTCTCAAGCCAGAAACCTGAGGGGTCTTCTGTGAGTCCACAACTTTACCCCCCAACCCATCTGTGAGTCTTGTGGACTTTGCTTCAAAACAAACCCCAAATGTGGGCTTCTGACCACCTCCACCCCACCTGCTCACCCAAGACCATCACCTGCCCGGGCCAAGACTGCAGCCCAGCATGCCTTCCACAACCGGTTTCCCACCACAGCCAGAGAGCCCTTCTACAATGAGCACTCATGACTTGGACCTCATCACTCCACAGCCACCAGAGCGAAGTCACCACTCCCCCAGGCCCTGCCAAACCTCTCTGCCTCACTCCACTACCCTCAGCCATGCAGGCACCGGCACAGGGCATTTTCCCCCAGAACACGACCTGGCACAGAGTGGGTGCTTGATAAATACTGCAGACTATAGTGAGGGGTCAACGAACCCACAATGTGCTAGGCAGACGTAGGCTGTCATCTGATTCTCTTAATGGGGAGTCAGGGAAGCACACCTGGACTCGGAGGCTGCTGACGAATGGAATGTTTCAGCCATAGCTGTTTCACTTCTGATGACTGCAGAAAACCACATTACACTCTTCTGCTGCCATTCAAAACTTGCCACTCCTCAGGTCCAGGGTGTCCCACCCCACCTTTGCTGTTTCCCTCCTGTGGGAAAACTCCATCACTCGCCTCCACCTACTGCCCCCTCTGACTATTGATAGAGGCTGGAGGGATGAGCCAGATACCACTGTCCAGCTGAGACCACCCAAGAGGTGGTCGACAGGGTCCATCTATGGTGCTCACCAGGAGGAGTTTCTGCATACAGTTAATAACGACTTGATTTATATACCAGAATTTAATACTGTCTGCACTTGAGCAGATCTGCTTTCAGAATGTGCCGAATCAGAGCAGTCATATTGGCGGAAAGACTTCTGCACAGCACGCACAGAGTTCCAGCAAAAGTTGCCCTGCCAGAAACAAAACTAGTTGCCGCATCTCAGGGAGCAGCCTTGGCTCTGCACTCCTGGGGACCCTAGCAGGGTCACAGGAGGAGTAGGAGAGGTGAGGAGGGGAGGAAAAGAGAAGCATGAGGGAGGAGGAAGACAGAAGCGGAGGGAAGGAAAGTTGTTGTAATCCTCAACCCAGAAGCCTTAGTTTGTACCATGCTACTGTGTTCTCTGGCCTGACATTCTCTGCCACTTGAAAGGCACAGAAAGGGACGGGCTGCTGAATCCCTAGGGCTGACATTCAGGAGGGGGGCAGCCTGTGCAGGGATGCAGAGACCTACATCATCAGTATAGGTTCATGTGGGAAACTTGGCCATTAATCACAATGGGCTTCTGCCCACAACACCCTCAATGATGGCCACTGATAAAGGGGCAAGACCTTCTCTCTGATTTTTCACCGAGTGACCATTTAGTCAAAACAGGTGCAAAGGTGCTAAAAGCCCAAGTTCCTAAGCACAGCATTACAAGGATGCCACAGGCCTGGAGGGGTGTCTCTATCTCATTACGTCTACCCAACCCACAGCTGCCTTTGTCCTAATGTCCAGGTTAGGTCCCTATTCTGTGCCAGGCTAAACCTTGACTTTAACTCTGACCCCAAGATCTTCCAGGTAAGTGACATGGGTATGGAAACTGACAACCACACTGCTTTGTATTTTCAAGATGTAAGGTGACAGATGATGTGCACTCAGCTGGTTGCTTCTTCCTGACCAGAATTTTCTGGGGGTGGGGAGCGTGTGTCTTCTGTGGGGGATGGGACCAGATGAGGAGGCCTCCTAGAGGAGGAGGCTGAAAGCTGAGGAGAGGTACATCCTCTGGGCCAAGCAAGCACATGGCAGAACAAAGCTGCATGGTGAGTGCAAGGAGCCTCCAGAGTGGGCAGGCCCTGGTCCCCAGCGGCCAGCTGCTGAGAACAGTGGGGACCACCTGACCTCCATGTCTCTCCCCACCTCAACTTCCACTGTCACTGCTCAAGTGCTTCTCTGACCATATTGACTAAAATTGCACCCCATCTCTCTCCACCTCCTTGTCCTGCTTAGTTTTTCCATCTAGTGCCCACGTCCGCTGCACATTTCAATCTACATTGACCTGCTTATCTCTTCATTGCCTATCCCTCCCACACACACTGGGATGTAAGCTCTCCAAGACAGGGGGACCCAGGCAACAGTACAGAGCCTGGTAGCCAGTCAGATCCCCCAATATGCACTAAAACAATGAGTGAGCCCAGGCCTGCTGGGGGCTGGAGGGGCCACCAGAGGAGGTGACATCTGGGCTCAGTCACTGACCTGCAGACAGGAGAGGAAGCAGGGGTACCTCCAAAAAGAGCTTTAAAGCTGGGAAGGGTGTGAGAAGCAGCTAAATACCCTGGATGACAACTGCCCAGCATAGGCAGGGACATGGAGACAAGGCCCTGCGGCTGTAGAAGTGGAGTCTGGGGCCACCTTTCTGAAGAATAGTCCTGCCCTTCTCAGGGAAGTGCCCCTGCTGTGAGCAGATGTTCCCCTTGGGTGTCCACCCCAAGGGAACGCTCATGCAGGACCCTGGGGCTACACACAGGAGGATGTCGCTCACTGAAGTGGAGGGAGCTTGCGAGCCCATTCCCAAGGCAGTGGATGGTGGATCACAGAAGACACACGCTCCCCACCCCCAGAAAATTCTGGTCAGGAAGAAGCAACCAGCTGAGTGCACATCATCTGTGTCACCTTACATCTTGAAAATACAGATCTGAATGACCTGAGGAAGAAAAATGCAGTGTCTCTGGGCAGGTTTCTAACAGCAGAGGCAGTGGTGAACTGAGGGGAGCCTGCTGGAGAGGTGGGGGAGGCAAGAGCCTACAGAAGGTCTGTCCCCTCCTGGTCCAAGGGGTCTGGAGAGTGAACTCACCAGAGATGTCCTGGCAGGTCACTGGTGCCCGCAGTGGGAGTGTGAGCTGGGAGCCTCTCTGGGTGAGGCCTGCGAGCGAAGGGGCCAGCCCTGGTGGCAACTGTGAGAGTGGTGGTCACAAAGTGGATCTGCACACAATGAGCCATGTATACAAATGACTCCACATGCTGAGGGAGGACACAGAGGCACAAGGACCTGGAAAAGCCAGGGATGAGGGTAGGGAACAGGTTGGACATGGAGTCAGGGAAGCAATGAATGGAGAAAGGTGGAGAAAGGCCTTGGCTGGACAGTGACAACAAATGCACCATGCCTGTGATTGTGACTGACTCATCCTGCCTCACCCTCCACAAGAGAGGTCATAAGTAGGAGGGGCAGGGCTACAGCTGCCGTCACTGTGCAGTGTGGATGGTGAGGGGACGCCTGCACACTGCACCTGAGGTCACTGCAACTGAGAAGTCCCAACACCGAACAACACTCCTGAGTGGGGAGCAGCAGCAAGAGCCCCTTGGAATCCAAGTTAATAACTGAAGGGTGGAGGGACTCTCATCACTGTCAGCCCTGAGTATAGGGCTCAGCAGGATGGAGAAAGAGCTCCCTGTGGGGACAAAGCTGGCCGGACAGGGTTGAGAGCAGAGCCAGCAGGAAAATGAGAGGACACCCAGTCAGTTGGTCACTCAAGCAGTACTTCCTGAGGGCCCACTGCGTTCCAGGTGCTAGGGCTTCAAGAGTGAGCAAAAAGACAAAATCCTGCCCTCGTGTAGCCAGCATCTTGTGGGGAGGCTGCTGAGAGGCACACACATGCAGCAGTGCTGTGCAGGGATTTGTGCTGAGAAGGGAAACCCAATGGGGAAGGAGATGGCAGTGAGAGCACGCGTCTCACTGTGGGTGGTCAGGGAAGGCCCTGACCAGAGACCTTCTTAGCAGAGCCCCCAAAAGGAAAGGAGAGAGCGGGCCGCGGAATGGTTGTGTGGCGGTTCCGCCATTCCTGTCTCAGCTTTCTCATCCATCAAACAGAGATACTAACACCTACTTCGGTGGGTTATGTGAAGACTAAGCTCCTGTATGTAAAAGTCTCTGGCACATCACCATTCTACCCAACAATCCCACTGCTGGGTATATACCCAAAAGAATTGAAAGCAGGGTTTCAAAGAGATATTCGCACACCCATGCTCATTATTCACAAGTCAAGAGGAGAGAGTAACCCAGTGTCCACGGACAGACGAGCAGACAAAGTGTGGTCTACCCTTACAAAGGAATATCAATTCTCAGCCTTAGTAAGGAGAGAAATTCTGACACATGCTAACCATGAATGAACCAGGAGGACATTATGCTCAGTGAAATAGGCCAGACGCAACAGGACGCGTACTGTGATTCCACTCACATGAGGTCCCTAGAGTAGTGAGATTCATAGAGACAGAAAGTAGAAGCGGGGATGCCAGGGGGTAGTAGAGGGGAGATGGGAAGGTAGTGTTTGATGGGGACAGAGTTTCAGTTTGGGAAGACAAAAATAATCTAGAGATGGATGGTGGTAATGGTTACACAAATGCCACTGAACTGGACACTTAAAAATGGTTAAATTGGTCAATTTTGTGTTGTTATGTATTTATCACAATTTTGAAAAATAAACAACCCTCCTTTATAAAAACAAGTACCTGGCACATAGTAAGTGCTCATCTAATGCCTATCCCCTGCCAGTCTCACCCTTACCCTCAAGGCAGAGAAACAACCAACAAGAGCCAGGAGCACAGGGCTCAGGGCTCACTAGCCAGTGACACTGGCTAAGCTCTCAGCCTCTCTGAGTCAGGATGTGGACAAGGAGGTTCTTCTAGCCCAATCATTCTCTGGATTCAGTACTTGTCCCTAAGCCTGTTGACTTGGGACACCAGCAGGCAAAAGCTACCATGACACAGGCTTTGCTCGGGATCATTGAGATCCAAGGATTTGCTGGAGTGGATATAAATAGCCCCTAAGCTTCTGGCCTCCGCTGCTGAGCCTGGCTTCGTAAGACTAATGGGCCAGAAGACCCCCAGCAAGCTTGGCTCCAAATTCCCCTTCCTTAAGGAGTCACTCCACAGCGCCCAGCAGCAGAGACTACATCCTCCTCTGTTCTCCAGGCCTCAGGTTCTGGCTCTATTTCCAAACCCCTACCTCACTGCCTGTCACAATTTCTCTTTTAAAACTCAACTTGGTTTTTAAATTAAATCAGAATCATCAGCAGGCCCCTTTCCTGCTTGTAAAGGCATCTGGTTTGCTACATAAGCACTTGACTGAGGACACAAGGGGCAGTAGGCACACCCAGGGCACAAGAGAAGGGGCAGAACAGGGAGCAAATGGCAAAAACACACCCCCTTGCCTGACCTGGGCCTGGGTCTTAGTCTTGCTTTCACCCGATTCCTCCAATGATTCTTGTTAGTCTCAAAATCAACCTGCAGATACCTCCAAAACATGTGGCAGAGACATTTTCTGGTAAGGTGCATGGCAGCTCCTTCTCCGCTTTCCACTGAACTGGCATTCCCCTGAGGGCTGACCCTGGCCTCTCCCTGCCGCAGCATCCCTTCGCTGACCACTGGCACCTCAGGGCTTGACAAGTGCTAGTTAGGTAAATGAACAAATGAATAAATCTATTACTAATTCAACACATGGTAGAAACAAGGAAGGGAGAGGTGGACAGGTCCCATACATGCAGTTGTCTGTACTTCTCTCAGTCTCTACCTCCCTCTGCCCCTCGGTTTCCCTCTGCTCCTCCCTGCAGCTCTGCTCTGGCCGTGTCTGTGTGTGTCCCTGGCAGCCGTGAGCTGAGAGCGGAAGGAGCAGAGGGCTGTGGGGTATAACTGTGCTGCCCTGTCTCCCTCTAGGAAGGGGGCAGGAACACCAATTCCAGACCCCAAAGGAGTGACCCAGACCCAGAAGGTCTGGCCAGGTGTCCATTGTCCCACTGTCCAAAACATAGGCATCTTGCCCTCTCCCTTTTCCTAGAGAGCAGCTTGTAGCCTGCTGCTCCCCACAGAGGACACTGCTGCCCCTATGACTCCCTGCTGGGCAGGAGCTCCGCCCCAGATGGTGCTCTCTGTCCCAAGGCACCCACCATCCCCTGAGGGTAAGGGTCCAGGGGTCTCAGCTGACCCCTCCACCTCTGTATCTGACACTGTGTGAAGTAAATGCCCATCAACTGCAGAGTGATTAAATTCAGCAACTACGCCAATGCCAAAGGCCCTAGGCCACGCACCTCCACTCCCACTGGTTCAAACACTGAGGCCTCAGGCTCCCAGAGACGTGGTCAAACATCTTCAAATCACAGCTATAAAACCTCCCTCGTTGTAACCTTAGGATTGTCTAATAGGAGTCAAAACCAAATCTACCAACAGGGACCTAAGCACATAGTTTTATTCTCTCTTGTAAGTCTGGAGGTAGGCCATCGGAGCTCCACAGAGCAATTTCCCCAAATTATCAGGAACCCAGGCTCCTGCCAGCTCACCATGCAGCTGGTAGGGGGTCAGCTCACTCTCCTTAAATCTTCCCATCACATGTCCCTGCCTTCCCAGGGACTCGCCTGAGGTCCCCTGGCAGGAAGGGAGTGAGACTGAGGGATATCTACCCCTTCCGGCAGGACGACTCCGTGCCCTGGGCAGATGTGAAGCTCACACTATCTGTAATGTCGTGAGAGAAGGCAGAAATGAGATTGCAGCATTATTTACTGCTCTTAATCACTGCAGCGATCAAAAATGCATTAATGGCATGATTTCCTCCAGACCCCCTTTCTCCTCCCTGGATGTTTTGGCTGCTTTGCCATATGGCAAGAGGTCAAAAAACAGCTCAGGGAAGAGGGATGAAGAGATCAAGTGTTCCCTGAGCAAGTCCCCCAACCCAGCCCCTGGTCAGGTCACAGGCCTGGGATGTGTTCCTAGCTCCGGGGCTGGTCTCCTCAGGAACTGTGGGATGAGAATTCCCTTCACACACACAGCCACCCACTGAAAGTTACCTGACACCAACAGGTCACCACAACGAGGGAGGACAGGCTGCCACATTCCACACAGAGATAAAGGCAAAAACTGGGCCCCACGTTTGGGTAAGCCACACCTGAGACTCTACCAGCCTTAAGTAGGGGAAGTAACACATGGCCTGCGGTGGATTAAAGACAGCTGCAAATCCTCACTCCTCCTTCCACTGAGAAGGGGGTCTAACTCTATTTCTTTGAACCTGGCCTTGGGATCTGCTTGACCAACAGGATGTGGCAGAAGTGACACTCAAGTCTTCCAAGGTCAAGTCACAAGAAGTCTCACACCTCCCACTAGACCTTTTGGACCACTAGTTCTGGGGTCCCTGGGCCACCATGTAAGAAGTCCGATGTCCCTGAGACCTCCCATGAGGGAAAGGCCACATACAGACACTTCAGTAGCAGTCGCAGCCGAGCCCAGCCTTCCAGACACATCCACAAGTTCTCAGATAAGTACATGAAGTCATTTTGGATCCTCCAGACCAGCCTATCCACTATTTGAATACTACTGAGTAACTTCCATTGACAACACAAAGAAGACCTGACCAGTGAAGAAGTCCTGCTCAATGCCTGCCCTGCAGAATCTGGAAATATAGAAGGGTGGTTGGTTTCAGAGTTTGTTACACAGCCACAGAGTACCAGAGAATTTAGAGTGACTGACAGATTGAGTCAGTCAGTCAGTCAGTCAGTCATTCAACACATACGCATTAAAACCTACCCTGAGGCATGGCCCCTTACAGAAACAAAGAATTCATTCTCCCTGTCCCTGAGGGAGATTCAGGGCTGGCTCCTCAGTGTTCACTCAGCTTGTCTGGGTCCATACCCATGTACCCATCATCCCGTTTAGCAGCTTTCTCCCTAGAGCCTGCCACTTCTAGGCTCCACTGCCAACATCCTCCTGTCCAGTTCCTGCCCCTGCCTTCATCCTCTCTGGGTGAGGAGAGGATGTGTGGGATATTCTGCCCCTTGGACAGGTTTTATTATACTCTAAAAAGTTCCCTGGATACTAATACAGCAAGGGAAGAAAAACCTGGCACTAGAAAATATCTATTTAACACAAAGAAGGTAGAAAGCAAGGAATAGAGGAAGAATTAAACAGAATATATAGAACAAAAATTGCAGATATAAATCCTACCATATCAAATTATATTAAATTGTCCTGGCTGGTGTGGCTCAGTGGATTGAGCAACAGACTGTGAACCAAAGGGTCGCCGGTTCAATTCCTTGTCAGGGCACATGCCTGGCTTGCGGGCCAGGTCCCCAGTGGGGGTGGAGGGGCACGCAAGAGGTAACCACACATTGATGTTTCTCTCCTTCTCTCAGATGCCAGAGAGACAGCAGGTCAACCGATAGGTGGGAAATGAATGGGGTGGTCAGAGTCACCCTGGACATCCCTTTTAGTGTCTGCCATGACGAGATAACTGCTGGGGCTAAAGCTGACCCTGGACATCCCTTTCAGACAGAGGATTTTCACACACCTCAAAGTTCGAGAACCACTGACCTGGGTGAAAGTAGAGCCTCAAAGGGGCCTGGACAGAAATGTGAGCAGGTAATGGGCTGGGAGAGGAGGGCAGAGTAATCCAGATGCCTCTGCTTTATTGTGGGGAGTCGTCCTTTCCATTTTTAATAACATTAAATCTCTACAACTTTCATACATGTGAAGAGGCTGTAACTGAAGTTTCAAGAGAGTATAGCAGCACATTACAAGGGCTGATTAAAAATCAGCTGCATCAGATGTGCAGATGGATGAATGGCAGATAACAGGTATATGCTGAAACCCAAGTCAGAGTCTAAATCTCATGGCTTTTCTCTAACATCAAACTTCTTCTCAACTTAGAAAGAGGACATAGTGGTAGAAGTTAGTAAAAATGAGGTGTACTCCGCATACATATAAAGATTTAATTCTCACAACACCTCTATGAGGAAAGTGATGTTTTATAGGTGAGGAAACTGAGACACGGAGAAGCTAACTGACCAGAGGAGACAGAGCAGGTACGTGTCAGAGGGAGTGTCCTGGCCCCACAGTGCATGTCCTGACCATTGCTGCTGACCACGTACTGTAGACATGTGTGCCCTGACCATCTAGAACCCCCAGCCACCCTGGGGGAAGTGGGCATCCCTGCTTGGGCTGCCCCTCCAGAAGGGTGAGTTAAGTGGGAGGAGCCGGAGGCAGGGTCCAGGGATGTCAGATGGCCCCCACCCACTCTCCCGCCCACAACACACGGCAGGTGACAAAGACTGACAGCACCCTTCCACACAGAGCCTTCCGTCTTCTCAAGCATGGTCTCTCCTTCCCCTCTGGACAGGCAGTGGCTGGGGGGAAAGATCAAATGGGACCCTGTTCCTTTCACTTAAAACCCATTTGCTCCAGCCTGCTTCCGCCAGAACTCTGGGAGCCAAGGTCCCACCATCACCCAAGTCACAGCATCTCCTGCAACCTCCTACTTGCTTGACCCCATGTCCCAGGAGCTAGGTGTCCTGTTCACAAGTGTCATCACAGCCCTCCTCTGCACAACACCCCACAGGGACTCCTGTCTCCCAGAGACCCTCTAAGCCTCCACGGTCCTGCTCATGCTGCCCACCGCCACCCCTGGGTCCCCTCCCCCTCCTCTCCCACACTGTCCCCTCATTCACTCTGCTCCACACACATTGGTCTGCTTGCTGTGTCTCAACCATACCAGGCACACACCCTACTCAGGGCATCCCCAAAACAGAGATCCAGTCATCCCTGTCCCCGTTAGAGACAATAAAGCTGAGGCTCAGGGAGGTTCATTTCACAGGCCAAAGAGAGGAAGATGGGCTGAGTCTCCAGGCCAGGAACCCAGCCAGAGTCTTAGCCCTGGGCTGACCACACAGGCCAACCACCTATTTGCATCCAACTTCAAGCTATGTAGGGAGCCCTGGATCCCATCCCTGAATCTCATCCACATACATGCATGCCCCTGGAGGGGTCCCTAGAGGTCGGACACTGAGCAACAAGGCCATCCAGGAAGAGAGTGGGGTCTACCCAGCACCTGTCCCAGCCCCACCATGTCAGACACTTCATAGGCAGGTTACAAACGACTGGATCCACCAGACCCACTAATCCAGGACACCCCCCATGGAGACTCCATCTTCTACCGTTGGTCAGCCCTGCTCACTGTGGTTCAGATGAGGAGGGCAAATTCCAGGTGTCTTGATTCTCTGCAAGTTCTAACCATCTTCATGCAAGGGTGCATGCAGAGCAAACAGGCCATTCAACCACCAAACGGGAACAGAACCATAGAGGGTCACAAATGCCAGTCCTCCCAAACAGCCAGAATTTCCAGTGTGTCCTGGTGAATGAACACAGGTAGAAAGTCCCTGGTTGTTTCATCCACAGCTTTCTAGGTGGCTCACATGTTTCAAGTGGGGAACTGGGGCAACTCAAAGTGGGATGCCTGGTACTAGCTGGGTGCTTGATGCTGTACGGAGTCCCTTCCCCTGCACATACACTCCTACTGTACGTGACCACCTCGTTTGCCAAAAAGGGACTCAGGTACCTGGCAGTAAAAATAACTTCTCCAACATGACCCAGGGGATGGAGAGACCAAATATGATACTCACAGGGAAAAACCATAGCTTGCTTGAGTGGGTCACGGCGCTAAAGTTAATTCGGATTCCTGAGCCAAAAGTTTGGGTGAGCTAATCAAACCACATCCAAAAATGGTTCATAATGTTTTGCAAAACATTTTAAACATCTCTGAAGCAGCACAGTGTGGCAGCAAACAGCATGGGCTATGGAGGCACACACATGGGTATGAATCCTGCCTCTGCCATTAGGTGACTATGGGCAAATTGCTTAACCTCTCTGAGCCTCAGTCTTCATATCTGCAAAATGGGATGATAACAGGATGTCAATGGAGACACTGAGGAGAATGTGCTCAGCACATGGCACTGAAGTTGGTTCAACTTATTACTGTGGTTTGATTATAATCGAACTGTTTTAAGTTTTGGTGCAAAAAAAAAATTTTTAAACCCAGGATTTCTGTCCTTGTTCCTTTGTGACTCTTGCCCCTCCAAGAAGAAAAACTGAACATTTCACAATCAGGAATTGGACAAAGTACAACTTCAAAGGGGTGAGCCAGTCTTGTGTACCACCCTGTCCCCTAGGCTGAAATATGGGTTCTAAGCAAACACCCCAGGCTGGTCCGTACCTGCCTGGACCTCATCTGGCCCAATCATCCCTACCCACAGGCCTGGCATGCCCACAACAGCACCAGCACCTGCCAATGTCACATACCTTCTCACCTAGCTTTCACAGGTGCTGTTTTGCCAGCTTTGATATCATCCTCCTCCTCCCCTTGTTCTTTGAGCCCTGGCTCAAATGTCACCTCCTCCAGGAAGCCTCTGTTGACACCTGAGGGTGTCATCCTCTTCTTGCTCTGGGCTGCACCCCACTTGGTCCCACTTCCTATCCTGGCCCAATAACCTGTGCAACCTTCTATGTACAGGCCTATGTCCCTGTCACGTATTTCCAAGTAGAGGCACTGGGGCAGCTGACCTGATCAGGGACAACAATCAGCTGTGCATCTTCCAGGAACAGTGATACAAGGACGTGGAGACAGTGTGTATGCAGTGCTCAGCCCAGTTCCTGGGACACAACAGGCACTCCATGAATGTTAGCCTCCCCGCACCCACATCGATGTGGACCCAAACACCCTTAAGGATGGACAGGCATGTAATAAAGCAAAAATTGCAAAACCTTCATTATGTGCATGATGACACACCCCGGGGGGTGTTCTACCATGCACAGTTCTTTCAACTTTTTCGTATGTTTGAAAATGCTCATAAAAAAACACTGGAGAAAAACAATCCTCAAAAGTATTCTCAATACCCTAGCTATTTCTGGCCCTGGAGCTACCATTCACTGTGTCCTAAAATACCAGGCACCCCACAAAATTCCTCCACCCCCTCTTCCCAAAAAGAAGGAGCCCTCTCCATTTTACAGGGGGAAACTTGGCCTCTGGGAGCCAAGGGTGACACTGGGTCTTATTTGTGAAGTCCACACTGCTGGGAAGTGGCTGAGGCAGCAGGGGACCCTGCAAACACACCGCTGGGGCAGGGCTTAACTGCTCAGGTGTCAGTCATCAGGTGGTCTGGAAGGTCCCCGGAGCAAGGCCAGAGCAGTCAGGGTGGAGGAAGGCATTTGAAAAACTCAAGGCTGCAACTCTTTACCAATCGAAACAGAAGACAGAAGCACTGAGCATTTGTAGCAACTTGGTCTGCTGGGTCCTGCAGAAATAACAGCCGGCAGAGGGGCCAGCACTCAAACACCCAAAGGCTCAGAATTCCTATCAGTGTTGTCACTCAGCCAAGCCTAGTTCACAGTTGGGGCAATTTCAGCTATAGCCTGGCCTGCATCCACACTGGGTAGGGGTGGCAAGTTCAAGGTCCACAGAATTTCCAGACCATGAGTATGGCCCTGGACTGCCTCATGGCCTCATCGGCAGCTTCTGCTAGTTTCAACTAGGTCAGTTCACTTTCCCCGACTCCAGTTCTTCCCGAACTCCCAGGTCATCCGTATTGTTTTTTCAGCGGCTCGGTGGCAATCATACAGATAACACCACTACAAGCTCGGACCAATGCCCTTCCCAAGTCAGGCAAAGCATTGCTTTTTCTTAAAGACAGAAAGCAAGGAACAAAAAAACACAATCAGCTATCAAAACAATTTCTTAAACAAAACAGCTGACACATAGCCGCCCAGCTGACAAAAAATGCTGATGGCCCAAACTCACAACTCTGGGACTCTTCATTGGATCCAAGCGCTCAGTTCACACTGCCCCTCAAGCGGCACAGCCCCCAGACCTCCTCAGCCACCACGGGCTCGACCCCAAAGGCGCGGGCGAAAACACACGATGGAAACTGGAGCAGGTCTTGACTTCGTTTCACACACAGTGCTGCTCCCTGTTTTTCTCAACCTGAGCTAGATAAAACAGCATTTCGTGATTTATTTTCCGGTTGAAAAATAATAATTCACTTGGTTTGTCAGATAGCTAGGGGAAATACTCTCATCTTTCTGTGGATTCTACCATCTGCTGGAAAAATAAGAACTGCTCAACCTACTCCCTTGGAGCTGAATACATGTTGCCCAAGCAGGACAAGCCTCCAAGAGCATGTTGCATCTCATTCCTGGCTGAGGGACACCCTCTCAGCCTTGGATACTAGGCTTTATCTTGGCTAGGAGAACAAGATCATTATTTCATGAAAATATGAACATAGTATCTCCTTTGCCTCCCTCACAGAGCAGCCTCTCTTGGCCTGCACACAGCCCTACTTTTTGCTAAGAAGGGCACAAGGAGACAGGATGTAAGAGCTCCCAGGCCTTCAGACCCTGGACCACAGGTTTAGTACTTCCCAGCTACTTTGAAGAATAACACACTTTCGAGGGCCAGCACCCTCCGAAGGACAGCTTCTTGCACCATCACATCCGGCCAGCCCCTCTCTTCACCGGCCGTCCTTGAGCTCTTCACCGAGCTGGTACACAGTCGTCATAGTTAATGTCACCACAGACCCAGGAAGAGAGCTTATTTGGTAAGTCAAGAGAGACTGGATACCACTGGAATCCTCTCCCAGAGTGAGTCACCACCTCAGAACTTCAGAAAATTATCCTCTGAGTGATGTGACAGCACTTGGGGGCGGGAGGGGATGAGAGAGCAAGGGAGGTTGCTCCACACAGTCCTCCTCTGTGACCTCTGTGGGCCACCATCTATTTCTGTCAGAAACTTCAAAGGGTCAAAGTCTAGAAGGGATCATTGGTTCAGTTCTTGCCCTACACACTGCTAACTCCAGTGAAGACGGGGCCTGGCCTTGGTAACAATCCCTCATGTGGCAAGACAAAAGCCATGCACGATGGGATTCCTCCAACACGTGAGGCTGGGAGTCAGCCGGGACCCTGGGATGCCATCTGATCATTTCTCAGCATAGTCGGTGGATTAGTGAGCAGGGGCCTACTACTCCACCACCTGAGTCTCCCTCCTGGTGAGTCTCCCACTAGTCAGGTGGAAGAACTCAAGCAATTCACACAACCTATCCGAGCTTCAGTTTCCACATCTGTAAAATCAGTGTTCCTGCCTCATAGCAGCGATGTGACATGACGAGCTGATCCATGCAAAGACTTGGAGCAGAGCCCGCACGCAGAAGGATATCCTCAGTGCGTGTGGCTGTAACCCACTCGCCTTGCTTCCCAGAAGTTTGCTTCCGTGTGTTCCTTAACCAGCAGTGCCTGCTAAAGCTCACGCGGTCTTTCTACAGAATGTCTTTTTCTACGGTGGTCCTAATCAATCACTCCCTACTGCCTTGACCCATTAACAAGTAACTACTGAGCACCTATCATGTATCTAAACCCCTAGTGGGACGGGGGCAGTTTCAGAAACATCATTAGAAGGTAGCCCACTAAACACTGAAAATGAATTCAATAGTCCAATGAATTCAATAGCCCAATGTGATCAAAGGCACCCTATTTCTTTCCTGTTACCATCCTATTTTCCCTGAAGCTGAGAAACTCATGATGATATCTTTCAGTAGTGGTTGACTGAGGACTTTCTGAGAAAGGGTTTAAAGCTTTCTGGGCTTAAACATTCCCACCATGCCCATTAATTCCACCCAAGCACTGCTTGGGTGAGGTGGTACCAGGATGTCTGTTGCCCCAGTGTGAGGCTGTTCAATTGCACCTATCCATCCTCCAGAAGGACACGCTACCTATCAGACATGGAGGGGCGTCCTGTCCAGTGGTAGCAGGGAGCAGGGGACCCCTGTTTCAAGCTGGAGCAGCAAGGCTGCTTAGGAAAAGGAAAGCTCGGCCTAGTTTAGCCTGACATGTTCCCTGGACCCTGACTTATAAGGGCACCTGTCTGTAGGCAGAAGGGCCTACAAGAGGGCACTGGCAGTGCCCGATTGGGTCTGCCTGTCACCTTGGTGGACTCATGCACAGATGTTCCTGTTTCAATCACGGATGGCCAACCCCACCCCAATTTCTGGACAGTGGTTCTTCATGGTGCCACATTCCCCACTCCATGTCTCCTGTACCAGACCCCCAGAGGTATCTTCAGGTTGTCAGGAAGTTCACTCGCCTCCTGCCTGTGCTCATTTGGCCCAAAAGAAATGAGAAACTGATTGACAAGGGAAGAATCTGAAATGCATTAAGCACCTGTGTTCTGTTCCCTTAACACCCATTATCTTCACTCAATCCTCAGAAAAGTATGGGAGGCAGCTATGATCATCCCTATTTTGTGGGCATTTTTACAAACTTGAAGCTAACACAGGTGGTATGATGATCACCTGCTGGCAAGTGCCAAGCTGGCCATCAGACCCAGTATGTCTGCCCGTGTCCCTTTCTCCATGCAGTTGTATTCTTTTCCTCTCTTCTCTGCTCTTCCTTTCACAACACCACGCACATCACTAACGGCTTTGCATATGGAAGGCACTTAATAAAAGCTGGCTGCTCTCAGGGGGGTGGGTTATCCCATACTCCCTAGGCATAAACTACCTTGCTCCATATAGGAGCAGTAGCTATCTCAAATCTGGGTGTGGGAAAGCAGCCCTCAGCTCATGACCCCCAGGCTCAGTGACCCAGACCTCACTGGCACCCCTGAGAGTCTCCTGTGAAGGAAAAAGAAGCAGATGCAAGAAGATGGGATCTCAGATGACCTGGTAATATGCTGGTGATCCAGGGCCAGCAGCACCTGCCTCTCCCAGGAGCTTGTTAGAAATGCAGGCTCTCCAGCCTGCCCCAGACCTATGGCCAGAATCTGCATTTACTAGTACAATCCCCAGGTACTTGGTGTGTACATTCAAGTTTGATGAGCCCCTCTGACCTACAACTTGGGTTAGGGGCTGTGTTGCCACCGTTTTTCTTAAAGGGGTGCTATCATGGGCTCTGGCTGTGTCTCAACTAAGTGAAGTCTGGCTGACACAGAGCTGAGGGCTTGTGCAACAAACCCTGCCTGTAAGGCCACCACCGGGATGCAGTTCTGAGGATTCCCTGCAGCAGGCAGGATTCACTGCCTTTAGGAATCTTCCCATCCCCACACTTGGTCACCAAAGGTAATTCTGAAGGGAAAAAAGAATCCACCCCCCTGACAGTGCTATGAGGCAGTGGCCAATGGTATGCGTCACTGTGTCCTATGAAACTGGGACTCTCATTCCTGCCCTGGTGTGTCACCTCCCTCAGCTACTGAAGACTTCACCTAGCAGCCCCCAGCTTTTCTCAGTCCTCGCCTGGGGGATAAGGACACAGGCCCCTGAAAGTAGCACCAGTTGACCCACAAGCACTATGGGAGGGAGCCAGAGACAAAGAGGGTCTCAAAGACGTCAAAGCCAGGGGCAGAGCTCGGGAAGGCGTAGGGAGTCTATTCTCTCAGTGATACCATCTAGGAGATCTCCACAGGCCTCACTCTTCCTCCCAGGATAAACGGAAAGCAGGAGTTGAGGACAGGGAGCTAGCTGCCTGGCACAGAGACTGGAGGCTCACCCATTCCGAGACCCCTCCCTCACATCGGTCTCCTCCAGAGCCCACCAGAGCCTAGGAAGCAGTGTGAGAGGCAAGGACTCTCTACAACCTGGCAGAGCCTCTCTTGCAGTGGGGGAGACATGGGATCTCAGATGACCTTACCTGGACTCCTGAGGAGCACCTCCCCTACCCCTGCCCACGCAGGATTTCGGGGTCAGGGTTAACTCCTCCCCATCATTTCTACCCACACCCAGGAAACCTTTCCTGAAGCTACAGACCACCACCTCTACCCTCCCCAACACACACAAACTGTTTTTTCTCCTTGAGCTAGGCGGTCCCAGAGACACAGGAACAGAACAGGTACACAGGGCGCAGAGCATGCAGGAAACTCACCCCAGCATCACCCAAAGCCCCCCAACCCCGACCGCCTCGTCCCGTGCCATGCCCCAGATGGGCGCCAGGACTTCTGCGTAGAGGGGCCATGCACTAGTCTTCGGCATTCAAGGGACAGTGAATCGGCAGCCAGCCCGCGGGCTACCAGGACAGGGGGCCGAACGACTGGGCAGTCCCACCCCACCCGTCCCTGCTTAATCCTTAGCCCGAAATAGCCCCGGGTAATCCCGGGATTGGGCAGGAGGGGTATTAACCCGGAACTGGGAAGGAAGACATGGAAGAATCCAGAGGGAGAAGGTCTAGGCGCGTCCCGGGCTGGAGGCAGTTCAGAGTCCCTTGGAGTTGGAGGCAGGGATCGGGGCGGTTGCTGAAACCCAAAAAGTAACCCAGGCCAGCTCGAGAGCGGTTTCCGTGCCCACCGCGCCACTCCCCACCAGGTCCCTGGTCTCCGGGTCAGGAGTTCTCGCCCGGATACCCAGAGCCCCAGCTCTGCACCCTAAACAGCCACCCCTCCCCACACACACACTCCGTGGCGAGGTCGACCCTGTATCCGAGCTCCCTGGATAGCTGAGCCCGAGTCCCGAGCCGTCTGTCAGCGGAGAGCCGGGCCCGTAGGAGCACTGGGAAGCGCCCTAGAGTCCCCTTCCGAGGGAGTCCAGTCCCTGCCTGAGATGGAGCCCCAGGTCGGGGCGCGACCCTGCGAGAGGGTCCTCCGTTGCGCTTCAGGGTCTCCTGACGGGCGGGGCGCTCCCTGGAAAGGCACCCTCCCTGCCCAGCTTGGAGAGAAAAGGGGCCCCTCAAGAAGTTCGCGTGCCCCCGACACGCCCGCCGCCCCCGGTCCCCGCTTACTTGCCACGGAGCCCGCTGACCTCCAGGCTGGCGCCGTGAAGCTGAGGACCGGGGCCCGGGTCAGGGAGGCGGGCGCAAGCGGCCAGGTGCCGCCGGTGTCGCTCCAGCAGGCCGGCGTTCTCGCGGCTCAGCCGCGCCACTTGGCGCTCCAGCTCCTGGATGCGCCGCCCCCGGCGCGCCAGCAGCTCTTGCTGCGCCGCGACGATCCGGGTCAGCTCCCGCAGGTACTCGGCCGCCTTGCCTGGGGATTCAGCGGCGCTGGCCATGGTCCCCGCCCGGTGGCCGGCCGCGCCTCAGGCGAGCGGGAGGCGGGGCAGCGTCGGAGGCGGCGGTGGGGCGGCCATGGCTGCACGGCGGGTACAGTCCCTCGGCGCAGCGAGGAGCTCAGCACCGGGCTGGCACAGCTCCGCCTCGGATCCCACCTCCGCCGGTGCCCACCCCCGGCGTCTCCGCACCTCCAGCACCGCCCGTTGCGGTGCTCCGCTGCCCCAAGGATGAGCCGGGGCTGGGAGAGCGCGGAGCTGTGGCCACCGGGGGCAGGAGAGGAGTTTGCAAAGTGCTGGCTGCGAGGCAGAGCGGGAGTCGGAGCGGCCGGCGCGGGAGGAGGTGGGAGGGAGGAAGGGAGGGAGAGTCGGAGGGAGGGCGCCGCCTGCCGGCCCTGCATCCCCCGACCTGCTCTCGGCTCACCAGGGAGCTATTCTCATCTCATCACCACCACTCCTAACCACTCTGATATATAAATTTAATTAAAAAAAGAAATTCGGCAAAAATATATCTTCATAATAATATCAGCCTTGGGTGTGAATAGAAAAATGACTAATAAATTCGTGAGGACTTGGGTATTTTTAATTGATCTAAGTCTACCCAAATGAAGGTTTGTTTTGTAGATGCATACACAGGACGAGTGTATTCTAGACTGGCCTTTATACATTCTAAGCAGATGGTAACCCTAAAGCCTCCAAGATGTCCAGGTGAACCAGCTGCTAAGGCCCCAGCATCGACCTTCCAAAACTCACACCCTGGATTCTGGGAACTGATCAGCTTGTAGGACAAGGACCCCTCCTACCTCCACACTGGCATTGAGGCATTAGGCAGTTTATTCTGTCTCTGAGCTTCAGTTTCCTCAGCATTATGTTTTCTATTTGTTAACCTTTAAAAATTCTTTATAATTTTCATACTCCAAATGTCTTTGGTACTAAACTTTATTTTTCTACCTTCTTGACTTGCAAAGTTAGGTATTTCCATTGCTTCTTATTTTATAGCAAATTCATTTTAAAGCTATAAATTTACCTCTGGGTGAAGCTCTAGGCACACCTCATAAGTTTCTAAAGCTTTGTTATGTACATTTTGATTATAGCTTCTCTTTGTTAAGTCTGGCATTACACTGGCTTGGATGATGCATGGTATACCATACCCATATTTGTTGATATCCCTGCCCTGCCCCCACCAGGAGAGGATGAGCCCTGCATACTGAGACCTCAGACATGACAGGGACCCTAAACCCTTATTGACTGTCCCCTGGGCAGGACCTGTGGGGAGAGAGAGAATGGTAGTGGGACCATTTAGTGGGTTCCTCAAATTCGCTAAGAACTCTTTCATCAGGACAAGATTAAACCAACACCATGCTAAATAAAAACTCTCAACACTTAACTCTAAATTTCTCCCTCATCACTAAGCCAGTAATAGTGCTCTAGAAACTAATATTATTTTTATAAATCCTGTAATTATCATGTGAGGACAAAATTACATTACATCTTATTTGTGCGTATATGTGAAAGGTGTTTATCAGTTCAGTTTATAAATTTAAAGTATACCAACATCTTTGCAACCCTATACTAATATTTCCTCATTATATAGATACACCAGGTGCCTCCCAAAAAGGGGTGTAGTACAGGCTTCTTTCAATTTTGGGGGGACACTTGAACCTGGAGTCACAAGTGAGCTCTCTGCCAATGTTTGGGAGTGAAGGAAATTCAATTCTTAATTCTGGCCCATGTCAGTGAGGATGGTGGGGAGAAGAAAGAGCTGGGCCTCCTCTCCTGGGGGGATTTGCCTATCCCCCACCTCCATCACAGACTCCCCTCCAGCAGTTCCAGGCTGAAGCTGACCTCACATTTCCATCTCCTTTCTCTCAGAGACTTGCCACATCTCCAAGAAGCAGACAAAGAGCTCAGTTGATGCCAGGTCTATATGAGTACAGGAGACCTGGATGGGAAGGCTTTATCTCTGTGTCCCAAAAGCAGCCACAAAAAGACAGGGCAGAAGATGGCAGTGGGCAGACAGGTGCTATGGCAGCCTCAGAGGGACTATACCTACACCCTAGGACTGAGCAGGACCCTTTATGATCCATTTCCCTGCTGCTTCCGGCTCCTACCATCATAGGCAATGGGAGAGGTGAGGGGAATGAGCCTCCACCAGCTTGCCATCTGCCTCCTGTCTTATTTATTTTCCTTGACCTCCATTCCTGGCACTCTGGGGTGTTCCAGTTACAACCAAATTCCCACAGCTGGAGGTTATAAGAGAGTCTAACACCAGCAATGAGATCATATACATCAGCCTTCCTGGCTCACACACTGAGGTGTACCCCAGAACAAAAGTTGACACCTTCCCCAGAAAAGGGAAGTGTCCTCCACAAAGAGCATCAGCCAGTCACTCACTGAGCAAATGTGGCTGAGCATCATCTGAGCCAGGCACTGAGGACACTGAGCCTGGCAGAAGAGGGTTCTGTTTTCTTGGGGTCCTTCTGAGGAGACATACTCTGAAGGAATGCTCGAGGCCCCGCTCTTGTGTTAATGCTCTCCTGTCACCATCTTGATTATTTTAATTTGTGGACAAGAGGCCCACACTTTCATTTTACACTGTGCCCCCAAAATCATGAGGCTGGTCCCAGAAAGTGTGCTGGTAAGCACTGAAAAACCAGAAGACAAAAAAAAAAAAAAACACACATAGCATTTGCCATTTTCCTAGGTATCAATATTGAATACCGTATTTTTTGGACCACAAGATGCACCTAGGTTTTAGAGGAGGAAAATAGGAAAACAATTTTTGAAGCAAAAAATGTGGTAAAATATTTAATAACATAAATAACATAATATTTCACCAATGTAAATATAAACAGAACTTAACAGGAGCATTAATAACCATTATTCCTCCCAAATTTGGGGAAAAATAATTTTAAAAGAATTTAAAAAGTGCATCTTATAGTCTGAAAAATATGGTACTTCCCACCCTGGCTGACATAGTGAGACCGCAGTGACTGTGGAGCCAGGCCCAGGTGCATGTGATGGCACAGACAAGGATAAGGTGTGGCAGTGGCACACAACAGGTGCTTGGCCTGTTTGAGATTCAATGCAAACCAAACAGGAATAACAATGGCGTCTGCAGCAGTTTCACTTTTGGGTCAAAGAAGCTGAGAGCTGGGATCAGAGCTTTCCACAGGCTAGAGAGCGATTTCCACACCAGCATTCCCCATGTGGGGGAGGAGGAGTACTAAAATGCCCACATACCTCTGCCTCACAGGCCAGACTTTGGAAGATGGCCCAGTACAACCTGCCTTTCACCAAACTCTGTTGCCACATAGTCAAGTCTCCCTGGTTTTGATGTGATAATTGATCTCTCTTCTGGACAACTGAAATCTTAGCCACCCAGATATCTCTTATGGTCTCCCCATATGAGCCTGTGACATAAGAACACTGGTAGTCTGAGTGGCAGAGGTGGACAGGCAGGGATAAAACAGGGTGCTTTAACGTGACTGACAAAACAAAGCAGTCAAAACAAATTTAGATGGTCCAATGGAGACACTGTCTCTTGTCAAATTCCACAATGTATGAGGAAGGAATTAGAACTTTGTAGCAGATGGCGTGGTGGCTGACCAGACTCCCACTTCAGGATGAGGCTCTCATCCTCCATGGATCAGGCACATTAGCATCTGACAGCTCAGAACCAAAACCAAGTCCATCTTGGGAAATTGCTCTGTGCTAATGGCATCTCTCTCCCATGCCGCCACCTTCCTAGGGAAGCCTTCATCTGTGACTGATCCATGCAGGATCTTGTACAAGGGCTGATCCCCCTCACCTAAGCTTGGACAGCGCTGCAGCATCATCCCAGCTCTAGAGGTCTTGAGAGGAGCCCCTGGGGCTTCTGTTGGGATTGCATCACAGCCCAACCTTTCCCTCTGCCCTGTCCTGCTTCTTCCCTCCTCCACTGGTGCTGGCCCCAAGAGCACTCCCCAAAAACACTCCTGCATGCAAACCTCCATCTCAGAATGTTTCCCTGGAAACAGCCCCACACCCTCTTCCCCTGACCCTGTCTTCACACCATGGCTTTCACCTTGTTAGGATCTATGGGTGTACATGTTGTTGTGTAAGTAGTTAGAGTCTCCCTGCTTGGTGTATAGATAAATTCTTGGCCTTGAAAAACTAATAATTAGCTTTTCTAATATTGTAATTACATAAATACAAGGCCAAGCACTTTAAATTGAACTGCAGAGTAAAAAGATATAACTATGCACTCAAAAGAAAATAAAGATAACAAAAATTTGAAGAAGCATGTTATAATCACTTATTAATATTTACTATTATTGTCCATATTCAGCTTCTCAATAAAATCATCTATCTTTATAGTATCATTTTTTGTACAATATTCAATTTTCTTCTTAAAAACCTTCCTCTGAGAGCTCTTTGACTCATTGTTGTAGTTTGGGCAGGCTGCTTCCTTGGCCAGCTACACCACTATCATTGGAGATTTCTTGGCATTACACTTCAGATTTGGATCCACGATTTCTCAGATTCTATGAATCTCTTTTCTTGGATTCATTTTGTATTTTGCCATGTACAACCGCCAGCAGTTCTACCCAGAGACAGCCTGTGGAAAGGTCCTTGAGACCTGTGTATCTGAAAGAATTTATTTCTCTCTCACACCTGGTGGACAGTTTAGCTGGACATAAAATCCTAGATTAAAATTAATTTCCTCAGGACCTAGCAGGGTTTGCTCCATTTTCCTCTGCCACCCAGTGCTGCTGTTGCTAATCTGATTCTTGTTCCTTTGAAGAGGAGATTCTTTTGGGTCAGGTGGTAAAGGTACTTCCCCTGATCAGGACATTTAGAGAAATGGTGAGAGGCATTTTGATCATCACAATGGCTGGGTACTCTCTGGTATTCAATGGGCAGAAGTCTGATATATAATGGGCAGGAAAGTCCCACCCAACCAAAACTGTCCTACTTAAATTGCCAAAAAGAATAACAAAGTTGGAGGATTCATACTACCTGATTTCAAGACTTAATATAAACTAAGAGTAATCAAAACAAGTGGTACTGTGTAAAGATACACATAAAGATCAATAGAATAGAAGAGAGTCCAGAAACAGACTCACAAACATATTGTCAATTGATTTTCAACAAAGATTCCAATGCAGTTTAATGAGGGAAAGTACTGTATAGTCTTTTAACAAGTGTTGCTGGAACAATAGGAGAGCCACGTGCAAAAGAATGAACTTCATAGCATCTACAAACATAAACTTGGAATAGATAGTAGAACTAAATGTAGGAACAAATTATATAAAACTTCTAGGGAAAAAACATAGGAGAAAATATTAATGGCTGTAGTTTGGCAAGTATTTGTTAAATATGAAACCTAAAACATGAACACTAAAAAAAATTCAATAAATTGTACTTTTGTCACAATGAAAAACTTACTCTTCAAAAGACACTGTTAAAGAAAGGCAAGTTACAGTATGGGAGAAAATATTTACAAAATATACATTCAGCAAGGGGTTTCTGTGAAAAATATATAAAGAACTCTTAAAACTTAAAAATAAATAACCTAGGCAAAAAATTCAAACAGGCATTTTGCCAAAGAAGATATACAAAAGGCAAATAAGCACATAAAAAGATGTTCAGTATCATTAGCCATTAGGGAAATGCAAATTAAAACCACATTGACTTATAAATACACCAAAACCATAGGCAACAACAGAAAAACTAGATCAGTTGGACATCGCTGAAATTAAAAATGTTTGCTCCACAAAGAATACTAATTAAGAAACTGAAAAGACAACCCACAAATGGTACGAAAAAGTTTTACTAATCATGTATTTGATTTGAGACTTGTATCTAGAATATCTAAATAATTTTTTACAATTCACTAATTAAAAACACAAATAACCCAGTGTAAAATGAACAAAGGGTCTGACAGACATTTCCCCAAAGAACATATAATAAACACATGAAAATATGCTCAACATCCTTAGCCATTTGGAAAATGCAAATCAAAACCACAATGAGCTACCACTTTACACCCCCTAGGATGGCTAGAATTACAAATACAAAAAATAATAAGAGTGGGAAAGGGTGTAGAGAAATTGGACTACATTGCTGGTGGAAATGCAAAATGGTGCAGCTGCTTTGGAAAATAATCTGGCAGTTCCTAAAATATTTAGACATTTAAACTATATGACCCAGAAATTCTACTCCTAGGTATATAACTAAGAATTAGACAATGTATCCATGCAAAAACTTGTGTACAAATGTTCACAGCAGCATTATTCATAATATGTAAAATGAGGAGGATTTCTGGTCAAGATGGCAGCATAGGTAAACACGGCACACCTCCTCACATAACCACATCAAAATTACGACTAAATTATAGATCAACCATCACTCAGAACCATCAAAAATCAAGCTGAATGGAAGTCTGACAACTGCAGAATTAAAGAAACCACATTCATCCAGACTGGTAAAAGGGGTGGAGACACTGAACAGGCTGGTGCCACACCAATGTGTGGCAGGTAAAAATTTGAGAGGGATATCTCAGGAGCAAAGAGTCCCAACCCCACACCAAGCTACCCAGTCCAGGGGTCTGGTGCTAAGGAAGATAAGTCCCCATAACTTCTGGCTACAAACACCAGTGGGGAGAGTTGGTGGTGAAACTTCTGGAATCCCAAGCAATTGCTCTTAAAGAACCCAAACATGGATTCACTTACTCAGACTCACTCCCTCTGAGCTCCAGCACTGTGGTAGTAGCTTGGAAAGCACCAGTGGCATACAGGGAGACAGTAAAGGGTCTGGCTTCAAAGCAAGAGCTGGGGGACAGCTTTCTTCCAGACAGAAAGGCCATTGTCCCCTTTCTGAACCACCCCACACACAGCTACAGAACAAGCAGGTGGCTGCTGTATCTCCATCAACCTGGCTAGCACTGTTTCCCCCACCCTGGAGATCCCCTGAGACTCTTTCCCACCCAACTTATGGGCCACCCAAGCTGTGAATGGAGACTTTTCTATTTGAATGACTGATATTGGCTCATGCTTCACAACTTCCTAAATCCTCTCAAACAAGCAACAGCTGACCTCAGTGAACCCCCCAAAACCCCCATACATCTTGCTAAGTGTCTTCAGATGCAGCACTAGGAGCAGTCAGCCCAGATTCACAGTTTGGCTTTGCCTAGGAATCTCCAAGCCCAAGTAGCAAGCACCTCAGATTGCTTATAGCCTAGGCAGAGTGGACTTGGGCAAAGCACAGGTGGGGACTGACCTTGACCTCCACCACCTAGGAAACTGCAGAGCCTGCATGCGCAGTGGACAGCAACAGACCATGTTGGAGCACCACCACTCTGCCCCTGCACAGCTGATTCTCCACGGACAGTGGAGGTTGGTGGTCAGTGGTCACAGCCAGTCCTTGCAGCTGACTGGCCTGGGTAAATACCTCCCATTGATCTGCCAACAGCAATCAAGTCTCAACTACAAGAGGAGAGTGTACTCAGCCAACACAAAGGGCACATCTCAAATACCCAACTTGGGTGATAGGGGAGGCTGTGCCACTTGACCCTACAAGACACTTACTACATTAGGTCATGCTACTAAGACGGGGAGATGAGCAGCTCTACAAAATACATAGAAACAAAAACACAGGGAGGCTGCCAAAATGAGGAGACAAAGAAACATCATCCAAATGAAAGAACAGATCAAAACTCCAAAAAAAGAACTAAACAAAGTGGAGATGAATGATCTATCAGATGCAGAGTTCAAAACACTTGTTATAAGGGTGCTCAAGGAACTTAGTGAATACCTCAACAGCATAAAACAGATCCAGTCAGAAAACAAGGAGACACTAAATGAAATAAAGAACAATTTACAGGGAAACAACAGTAGAGTAGATGAAGCTGAGAATCAATTCAATGATTTGGAACATAAGGAAGCAAAAAATAAGCCATCAGAACAGCAAAAAGAAAAAAGAGTCCAAAAAAATGAGGATAATATAAGCAGCCTCTGAGAAAAACTCAAGAAGTCTGACATTCTCATCATAGGGGTGCCAGAAGGAGAAGAGAAAGAGCAAGAAATTGGAAATCTACTTGAAAAAATAATGAAAGAAAATTTCCCTAATTTGGTGAAGAAACTAGGCATGCAAGTCCAGGAAGCACAGAGTCCCAAACAAGATGGATGCAAAGAGGCCTACTGCAAGACACATCATACTTAAAATGCCAAAGGTTAAAGATAAAGAGGGAATCTTAAAAGCAACAAGAGAAAAACAGTTAATTACCTATAGGAGAGTTCCCATAAGACTGTCAGCTGATTTCTCAAAGGAAACTTTGCAGGCTAGAAGGGATTGGCAAGAAATATTCAAAGTCATGAAGGCAAGGACCTAAAGCCAAGATTGTTCTACCCAGCAAAGATACCATTTAGAATAGGAGGACAGAGCTTCCCAGACAAGAAAAAATTAAAGGAGCTCATCTTCAGCAAACCATTATTATATGAAATGTTAAAGGAGCTTATTTAAGAAAAAGATATCAAAATGAAGAACAATAAAATAGCAATAAATACATATCTGTCAACAACTGAATCTAAAAAACAAACTAAACAAACAAGAAGAAGAGAAAGAGAACCCTGGACATAGAGAGGATTTTGATGATTGCCAGATAAGAGGAGGGTATGGATAGGAGGGTGAAGAGGTGAGGGGATTAAGAAGTACAAATAGGTATTTGCAGAATAACCAGAAGGATGTAAGGTACAGTATAGGAAATAGAGTAGCTGAAGAACTTATATACATGACCATGAACAATGGTGTGGGGATTGCCTGAGGAAATGGGGTGTGTTGGATGAAGAGGAGCAAAGGGAAAAATTTGGGACAACTGTAATAGCATAATCAATAAAATACAATTTAAAAATAAATAAAATAAAAATAGGAAACAACCCAAGGGTCAATCAATTGAGCAATAGATAAACACAATGTGGTATATCTATATAATGAATATTATTTGGCAATAAAAATGAATAAAATACTGACCCCTGCTACAGCATGAATGGATCTTAAAAACATGCTAAGTGAAAGAAGGCAGTCCATGATTTCATGTACCCAGAATGTCCAGAATAGGCAATCTGTAGAGACAGAAAGTAGATTAGTGGCTGCCTGGAGCTGGGAGCATGTGGTTGCTTGGTTGGTAGGATCAGAGGGTAAATATTCCTTTATGAGGTAATGAAAATGTTCCAAAATTGATTGTAGTAATGGTTTTCAAACTCTGTCAACATACTGAAAGTATGCTAATTATATCTCAAGCTATTTTTTTAAAAATCTCATTATCTAGCACAATAGCTCCAATTAAGAAGACTGACCATTCTTCTTCCAGTGTCCACATCAGAGCTCATCTGGAATGGGGCAATGAGGTTGGGGGGTGGGGGGAAGGAGTTGAGTAACCAATTCCTTCAGGCTCTGCATGAAGCCTTCCCAGAAGCTTCCTCCTGGTTTGGAGCCATTTGTGTAACTGCCAGGAGAGCCTTGCCTATCTCTCACCTTGGTTCTCTTCTTTGCAACCTCCAGCCAAGGCCTGGCCCAGGGAATTCACAGATCATTGTATTTTTGTTGAAAGGACAGCTGTGTGAATTATCATGATGAGTGCAGTTGAGACATGGCTCTCAGTCCTCATGACTGATCTGGACCCCAGGACAAAGCTTGCAAGTGGGGCAGCAGACCACTCCAGCCCAACATGGGCAGTGCATTAAATAATGGGTATCAGGCTCTGGCTGGTGTGGCTCAGTGGATTGAGTGCCAGCCTGCAAACCAAAGGGTCACTGGGTAGATTCTCAGGGCACTTGCCTAGATTGCAGGCCAGGTGCCCAGTAGGGGGTGTGTGAGAGACAACCACACATTGATGTTTCTCTCCCTCTCTTTCTCCCTCCCTTCCTCTCTCTCTAAAGATAAATAAATAAAATATATATTTTAAATAATGGGTATCAGTTGTCAACATTTTAAGGGTGGGGATTTCATACCGAAAATCTAATTTGGGGCTCCCTCTTGGTTATAGTTGTCTCAGGTGAATGATGGCTGCCTCCCCTTAGGTGATCACACGCACTCTGGGCTGTCCTCTCCATGTCGTCACATTACACACTTGTCCTAGGAGCATTCCAGCCCAGTCTCCCATGAACCTGCAAGACCGTGGTGTTGGGGCTCCAACCAGTCCTGGCACTCAGTCAGCCATTCGTTCATTCGTGTGGTGTGAGTGGGCAGCACAAGGCTCTCTGAAACTCAGGTGCAGAACTGGCCCAACACCACTTCTGTCCACTCTGTTGGCCAAAGCAAGTCATGAGGCCAGCCAGGCTTAAAGAGAAGGGAATAGATTCCACTTCTGGATGGGAACAGCTACAAAGCCACATTGCAAATGGTGTAAAGATAGGAAGGGGGCAGAAATCAGGGCCATTTTTGTAATCATGGCTTACATGGTACTAGGTGCACAGCAGGCGTTCAGAAAACAATGACTTGTACTTCAGGGTCACATCTGTCACCTCCTGCTGCCATCCTCTTGGCTTGGAGCCAGGGAGATGGAGGGATGAGGGAAAGGGTTCATCCTCAGGACACCCCAAGTACCAGGGCCCCTTTGGAGCAGTTGTAATTGTTCTTCCACTGTTCCATGAATCACAAATGCACTCTCTTGATGATGACAATGATTATAATGTCACGTTTACATTCTCAGGGGAACACTGTGCCACAGAGGTTCTGCCCTGTCACTGCACTCCTAGTGAATGTGAGGAGCCTAGTTCAGCGAGCAGCCTTGCTGAAACACAACGTATGCTTGGTACATTGGGTCCTGCTGTAGAACACAGAGCCACAATGCTGTAAAGGTGCATACGGGAAACAGAAGGCCCCAGAGTGGGGGGATAAGAGGAGATGTCCAGGTGAGAGCAGGAGACCCCACATTCTAGGGCTATGCTTGTGGGCTAAGCCCCCTGAACTGCGATAGTCATCTTTCCCTCACTCCCTCACCTGCATGCAGAGGCCCCTCCCTACAACCCAGGGTGTAGATTGTTGGTTACACCCTACAAATAAGGAAGTTGAGACCAAAGCCTGGAGTGACTTTCCCATGGTCACTCAGTGAGTTTAAGGCAATGGGGATCTGAACCTTGTATTCCAGGCTCTATCTGTGTTGTTTCTCCCCACCCCGCACCATTTCCAATGAGTTAGTGATTATTCCATTCTAAGTGAAGGTTGGTGTCATACCCTATCACAGAGGTGCAGAGGAGAAAAGGGGTAAAAGACACAGCCACCAGTGCCCCTCATTATGGGCACCCTCATTCCCTCCTCTCCAAAGTCACCACTCTGCATTTTCTTGCCCTTGACACATCACACACTCCCACATCTCTGCACTTTTGTACATGCTGCTCTGTAGGGAACCATTCCACGTGTTGTGGGAATGTAGCTCAGCCTCCACGTGGAAAACCAGTGGGGAGCGAGTGGCACACAGGACCATGACTGTGGAGAGGTTTTCCCATGGGGAATCAGGCCTGCATTGTACCTAGGCTGCTATGAGACTTGCTTTTGCTAAAACTCCCTCACCCTGAATTGAGGCAGCAAGGGCTTACTGCAACTTCTTAAAGTCTGTGCTAAACCTCCCCAGTATGGAGTGTAACTGGTTTTCAACCACTTTTCTCTTTGCATTTGCAAATATCCTTCTTCTGTGATGTGAGTAGCAACATCCTCTCCTTTGTTATCTGTAAAAGGTAGTCCCCTGCAGTGAACCTGTGCATAGTAAATGAGGACTACCCTCCATGTAATGTACCCAGAGAAGCAATAAAAGCCTGTCCAGGCAGGGGCTGGCCCTCTTACCCTTTCTCTCTCAGAGAATGGCCATGCCATCCTTTTTCTCCTCAGCACTTCTGCTGTCCATGTGTATTTGTCCACTAGTGTACATGTTCACTAGCAGCCACTACATACACGGATCCTGCAGGCCAGGATCCGCCTCACCGCTCCTTCTTCCAGATACTCCTTCCACACACTCCTCAGACTAGCAAACTCCTATGCATCCTACAAGACCAAATCCAAGTGGCCCCTCCTTCCAGGAACCGTCCTTGACTCTCCCAGCCCAACTACGGGACTCCTTTTGTCTCCCGAGGCTCTTACTCCTGCTGTTTTAAGAAGATGGTTTTACCAGTGTGCTGGTGCTGGGGAAATAAGCACTAGCTCTCAGTTACTGCTGGAGCGATGGTTGGCACCAGTTCCTCACCAGGCAACTGGAAAATCAGAACTGTTCTCCGGACTTCAAATGCATACCCTTTGACCCAATGATTCCAATATTAGAAATTTATTTTCCAATAAACTGCCTCTTAGGCTCAAAGGAGTCACAGAAAGTCTATTCTCTGGAACCTCTACTGTATTAGTCTATTGGCTAAGGGATAAAAGTAACAAAAGTCAGGCACAAACAGTAGACATGGGCAGTTCCTACTAATGCAGAAACATGAAGGAATATGCAGAATCATATACCTGAATATGTATAAAGTATTTTTAGGAGGGGACACTCCAAATAATGCTAAAAGTGGGTGCCTGTGAATTTTTTTATTTTGGAGGTGGGGAATTTTAAGTATATTTTATTGATTATGCTATCCCAGTTGTCCCAATTTTTCCCCCTTTGTCTCCTCTTTGCCCATCACCTCCATTCCCTCCAGCAATGCTCCCCACCGAGTTCATGTCCATGGGTCATGCATATAAGTTCTTTGGCTTCCCCAATTCCTGTACTATTCTTAACCTCCCCCTGTCTATTTTCTACCTACCATTTATGCTTCTTATTCCCTGTACCTTTTCCCCCTCTCTCCCCCTCCCACTCCCCTGCTGATAACCCTCCATGTGATCTCCATCTCTGTAATCTTGTTCCTGTTATAATTGTTTACTTAGTTTGTTTTTGTTTTTGTTTAGGTTCAGTTGTTGATAGCTATGCATTTGTCATCATTTTACTGTTCATAGTTTTGGTCTTCTTTTTCTTAGATAAGTCCCTTTAACATTTCATATAATAAGGGCTTGATGATGATGAACTCCTTTAACTTGACCTTATCTGAGAAGCACTTTATCTGCCCTTCCATTCTAAATGATAGCTTTGCTGGATAGAGTAATCTTGGATGCAGGTCCTTGCCTCTCCTGACTTGGAATACTTCCTTTTTGCCCCTTCTTGCCTGTAAGTTCTCTTTTGAGAAATTAGCTGACAGTCTTATCGGAACTCCTTTGTAGGTAACTGTCTCCTTATCTCCTGCTGCTTTTAAGATTCTCTCCTTATCTTTAATCTCAGCTAATGTAATTACGATGTGCTTTGGTATGTTCCTCCTTGGGTCCAACTTCTTTGGGACTCTCTGAGCTTCCTGAACTTCCTGGAAGTCTATTTCCTTTGCCAGATTGGGGAAGTTCTCGTTCATTATTTGTTCGAATAACTTCTCCACTTGTTGCTCTTCCTCTTCTCCTTCTGGTACTCCTATGATTTGGATTTTGGAAAGTTTAAAGATGTCCTGGAGGTTCCTAAGCCTCTCCTCCTCATTTTTTTGAATTCTTGTTTCTTCATTCTTTTCTGGTTGGATGTTTCTTTCTTCCTCCTGTTGATTTCAGTCCCAGTTTCCTTCCCTTCACTGTTGGTTCCCTGTACATTTTCCTTTATTTCATTGAGCATAGCCTTCATTTTTTCATCTAATTTGTGACCAAATTCAACCATTTCTGTGAGCATCCTGATTACCAGTGTTTTGAACTGTGCATCTGATAGGCTGGCTATCTCTTCGTTGCTTAGTTGTATTTTTTCTGGAGCTCTGATCCATTCTTTTATTTGGGCCATTTTTTTTTCTCTTGACACACCTGTTATGTAGTGAGGGGCAGAGCCTTAGGTATTCACCTGGGAGGGGTAACCCATGCTGCTGTGTTGTGACGCTGTCTGTGGGGAAGGTGTCCAAGAGGGAACAATAGCACTTGCTCCACTCTCTGCCAGCTTTCAGCCACTTCCCCCACTTCCCACAAGCAAATTGGGCCCTTCTGGTGCTGATTCCTGGGAGGGTTGGCTTGCGTGCATTCTAGGACCCTGTGGGTCTCTCCAACAAACTCTCCTGTGAGGCTGGGAGTTTCTCCCAATACTGCCTCAACCCCCACAGGTGTTTTCAATCAGAGGTTTGAGGCTTAATTTCCCTGAGCTGGAACCCTGGGTTACACAGTCTGTCTTGCTCTCCAGTTATTCCTCCCAGTTTATCCTCATGGGAATGTGGGACCGCCCGCTCTGCCAGCCACTACCTTGCCTGTCCTGGTCCGGCTGCCCATCTCCACTCCTCCTACCAGTCTGGATGAATGTTTCTCCTTTACCTCCTTGGTTGCCAGACTTCCATACAGTTTG
Organism: Anoura caudifer; assembly: GCA_004027475.1. NCBI lineage: Eukaryota > Metazoa > Chordata > Mammalia > Chiroptera > Phyllostomidae > Anoura > Anoura caudifer. The sequence goes on from PVKU01006872.1 coordinate 67,439, forward strand.
GTTTTTTTTTTTCTGTCAGTTCAGCTTGCTTTTTTGTTTTTAAATTGTTGTTGTTCTTTTGGTTGTGTGAGAAGGCACAGTGTGTCTACCTACACCTCCATCTTGGCCGGAAGTCCCTCTGAACTTTTTTATTCCTCTTCATATATGTTTTACCTTTTTATAAAGTAACAATATCCTAGGTGTGGGAGACTGGCTCCATAGACTTTTGTAAAGTTCAGATTTTGTTTCCCATGTATGTGCATAACCTATTGAAAATATACCCATAATAAGTAAACTGAAAGGGAACAAATAATCTTGGGGTATTATTTTCTCTATGCACATCTTCTCACCTCAACCTGGATTCAGAGCACCAGGATCATGTCAGAGGCCAGAAACATGCCCCCACTCTCATGCACATCCTGCCACCAAGAAGACATCTGATGAATGAGCAAATGAGTGTGGAATGAATGACTGAGTGGGGACTGAAGTCCTTGAGCTTCTAGTTCAGAACTGAATCAGCACAGGTACCATCCCCAGAGCCTGAGTGAGGGCAGGAAGGTGCCCCACCCAGGGTTCTGTGAAGCTCCCAGGCACCCTGAGCCCTCACTGACTGGAAGAAGAGCTCTTGCTTTCCCTCTGGCATTCCTTTTTGTCTTTGCTCTACAACTCATCTGACCCTTTATTAATGAAATACAGACAAAAAAGGTGGGCACTGTACATAGACAGGCAAAAAGTGGTGGAAAGATCCTGGACTCAGAATTCCTGGCCACTGACTTACTAACAAGTCCTGACAACTCTTCGTCTCTTTGAGCTTCACTTTTCTCATCTGTAAATGGGGAGATTAATCTGGTTTTCCAGGCTGCTCTGAGGATAAAATGAGGACAGAGATGGAAACACATAGAAAGTGCCTGGCATGTGGTAGGAGTGTATAATGTCATCCTTCCCTTTCTCCACTCCCCGATCCTTGCCTCAGGGGTCTGTCAGCACCCGAAAAGACCAACTTGGAAAATAGGAACTCTTAAACAATAAACACTGTTAGAAAATTAAGTATGAGTATTAAAAATATAAATGTAGCCACCAGAAATATAGATACAGAAGATAAATCTTCAAAAAAATGGTAAAAATGGAAGAAAGACTATTGGTCAATTTTGAAATAAAACACAGTGAAATCATGATTAATTAAAAACACAAAGGTGGCCAATTAAGTTCAATCACATCAGCTACTGCAATCATGTTTTCAAGTCCTCTGTTAAAAGGCAGAAACTTTCAGAATTCTCATGATGCACAGCTGCCTGTGGTTATAAGCAGTAACGCATCTCGAGAGCTCCCTCAGGGTTGAAGTTCCTGCCTCCCACCCCCCTCTACCCCAGTCTCACCTGTTCTGATGCTCCATGCCCCTAATCCTTGATCAGCTCTGTAGATGGCCAAGGAGCACTCTGTAGTCAGTCAGCTGGGGCTGGCTGGTGATGGAAGTTATCTTGTCAATTATCTCCTTTCTGCAAATCAGAAGGATGTTCATTCCTCAGTTGTCCCATCTTCCATAAGCAGTTGTTACTTTCAGTGACTCTGAGAGCAGCAACACACAACACATGGTGGGACTAAAGCCTCTCCTGGTCTCTCATCCCCAGCACTGAGTTCCTGGAGCCCATGTTTACAGAGCACAGTATTAAGATTCAGGCCCTTGGTCCACTGTGTGCTAGACCTGTATGTAAGACTTTAATCTGCCCTTCAGAGAAGTAGAAGGTGTCTTTAGAATTAGATTGTTGGCCCTGGAGCTTGTCTGAGCCAACAATCCTTTATTATTTACAAATGAGGAGGCCCAGGGAGGGGAACTAATTTGGTCAAAGATGTTAGGGTGGTTGGTGATGCAGGCTGTGAAAGAACTCACAAAGAGAAGAAAGTGTAGAGAATAAAGTTTTTATTCACTCTCCAAGAAAGGAGAGGGGCAGGGTGTGGAGAGATGCACCAGAATTGAGGGGTAGGGGCTTTGAGCTTTTGTTGGATTACAATTGGATTACAAAGGGTGGAGGGTTGCTGTTTCGTGGCCCCTGGGCTGTTGGGGCATTGTAACATGAGACTGCAGTTTGTTACAGTGTTATCTTCTGCCTGTAGCTGTAGGGAGCTGTTAGTTCTGTTCTGGCTTTCCAGTCATTTGCAGTCCTGGTGTCTTGCAGCTGGGCAGGTTCACTCAGAATTTGGTCAGATGGAAGAAAATTCACGGAGCTGTCAGGATGTCTGACATGTTTTTATACCGGGGTGGGGTGAGCCATGCACGCTGCAGGTTGCATGTCCCACCAAAGGAAGTCCCAACTCCTTTATATACTAAATGCACACAAAGCCAGCAGGGTGTCAAAATATTATATAACAGAGTTTGAGTGTGCATGCGGACCCATAATCAAGGTTGTATGAATACTGCTAAGTCATAGTTGCCTGGACATCTAGGTGACGGAGCCTGACTGACACCATTTTCCCTATAATCCACCACTTCAGGGTTCCTCACTGTCCAATCTAGGTGAGAATACCTTCTGCGAGGGCCCCTTGGTGAGGAAGGCAGCACCCTGCACCCAGATGCTGCAACAGCAGTACAAACTGCAACAGCATGCGACCAAAACACAAGCACTGCCACCCAAGCCAGCAGGACCCACTGCCATTCAGTGGTGAGGGATGCCCACCATTCCTGGTAGGGATTGCCTGTCAGGCATTCAATAGCACAGGTCTCAGAAGCTAATGACCATAGAGATTGCCTAACATTGTAATGGACACCTGGAATGTATACACAGCCTTTGGCCTCAGCAAGGGCACACACCCCACCTTGTGATGCAGTGAGCATATTTAAGGCCATATGATTTTGCAAGGCTATTTCTTTATTGATACACTTCCTCATTTAACAGGCTTAAGGAATCATGTGTTACATTCAGTGTGCAAGCAGTGTGTAAAGCCAAAGCAGTTATCTCAGCCTCAGTGACTATAGAAGCAGTTTGAGGAGAAAAAATGGCTAATAGGTAGTACCAGGAGTGGGCACACTGCCTGGTGTCACACTTTAAATGCTTCCCGGATGATTGGCAGGATTACAAGAGTCTTCTGAACTCAAGCAGGCAAATAAGGCCATCCCGAGGTACAACGGCCAGTCCAATTTCCAGGCCACCCATCTGAGCCACACACCCAGAGGGCCCTAGTGGGAACTGCAGCCCACACGTTATCCAGTGCCTCACTGTGATGCTTAAGAGTACGAGTCTGACACAGACATATTGGAGCCCAGTCCACTTGGGCTTCTCCTTTGAGGCTTTCAATACAAAGGGGGCTGGTCCAGCCAGCTCTACAGTCTCAGCCGCCAGCCACCCCAAGTCATCCCATATGGAGTATTCAGCTACCAGCCTGAGCCAGTCATACTGCTGCTTCGCCCCAGCGTAGATGTCGGTCCAGGTCATGTTCCATAAGGGATGTGTACTGTTTTCCTGGTGCTGTGACCAAGTCCAGTTTGAGGCAGAAGCTGGAGAGATGCACCATGGAAGGCCAGCAGGTGTGTTCAGGGGGAGTTCAGTGCAAACCCAGCACGTTGATTGGTTAACCACTGAGGCATAGGTATGTACCCGGTCCACTAAGGTGTTATTTTGCACCTTAGTTATTGGAGCAGTTATTGGAACTAGCAATGGCAAATCACGACCCTCAGGCAATATACAAGCAAGTTTCTGATCAACCGATAAGACAGTGGACGGCAGAGGAGGTCTTCCTGGGCAGGAACACCGTACTTTTGCACCTCAACTGGGGTTTCAGTATCTACTTGCAACAACAGTGAGGAATGCATAATGGGCCATAAGGAAATCTCAAAGGTGCCATGGAGAAGCAGCTCATGGTCTGCTGGCTTGGGTATGTTACCTTTGAGACTGGGGGTGGGCCATGTCCCAATCACCCAGGGCACTATTTGTAAGTTTCTCTACACCCCTTGTCCCTGGGGAGCAACAAGAGCCACTCAACACATGTGGGGGCTTTTATTTCCCAAGGCCATGTCCAGGTGGCTGTTTGCCCTCACTCCAGGCCCTCAGGTGCAGGCAAGAGAATATTACCTTGTTTTAAGCAAAGCATTCTTAGTCTGTACTTGTAGCTGAATTGGAGCTGCAGTCTAGTGGAGTAAGGCTCCCACTGGAGCAGGGCTCCTCCTCCTACTTCTCTCATTTAGAGTCCAGAGGACAGTTCACAAGTGTTTTGTCCAACCCCTCAGCATAGGGTTGGCAGCTGTGGCTCGCAGGCCATGCTTTAAGAGACCGTTGTACTGTTCAATCATCCTGGCAGCTTGGGGGTGATAGGCCACATGGAACTTCCAGTCAATCTGTATGTCTTGGGCCCTATGTTGCACCGAGGCCCCTGTAAAATGTGTGCCCTGACCACTTTCAATGATCAAAGGTTGCCCATAAGCAGTACATAAGTGCTTTAGTGCTGTGATTACTGCTTTCTGACCCAGATGGCAGGCAGGGTGTGCTACTAAAAGTTCAGTAGCTGTGTCCACACATGTGACTGCACACGTATACCCCTCTGAACTAGGTAGGAGCCTAGTCACATCAATCTGCCCCAGAGACAGTGGTATTCATCCCCTACTACCTGCCCAGTAGTTCCCACAGGCCTTCAGGGATGTTCTCTCAAACAGACAACACAGGTCTCACAAACTTCCTGTACCTCTGCTAAGGTGACAGGTAACCCCCAAGCTTTTATTTATTTTCTTAAATATATTTTATTGATTATGCTAGTACAGTTGTCCCATTCGCCCCCCTTCACTCCCCTCCACCCTGCACATCCCCTCCCTCCCACATTCCCCCGCTTTAGTTAATATCCATGGGTCGTACATATAAGTTCTTTGGCTTCTATGTTTCCTATACTATTCTTACCCTCCCCCTATTTTCTACCTACCATCTATGCTACTTATTCTCTGTACCTTTCCCCCTCTCTCCCCCTCCCACTCCCCTGCTGATAACCCTCCATGTGATCCCCATTTCTGTAATTCTGTTCCTGTTCTAATTGTTTACTTAGTTTGTTTTTGTTTTTGTTTAGGTTCAGTTGTTGATAGCTATGCATTTGTCATCGTTTTACTGTTCATAGTTTTGGTCTTCTTTTTCTTGGATAAATCCCTTTAACATTTCATATAATAAGGGCTTGGTGATGATGAACTCCTTTAACTTGACCTTATCTGGGAAGCATTTTATCTGTCCTTCCATTCTAAATGAAAGCTTTGCTGGATAGAGCAATCTTAGATGTAGGTCATTGCCTTTCATGACTTGGAATACTTCTTTCCTGCCCCTTCTTGCCTGTAAGGTCTCTTTTGAGAAATCAGCTGACAGTCTGATGGGAACTCCTTTCTAGGTAACTGTCTTCTTTTCTCTTGCTGCTTCTAAGACTCTCTCCTTATGTTTAATCTTGGGTAATTATGATGTGCCTTGGTGTGTTCCTACTTGGGTCCAACTTCTTTGGGACTCTCTGAGCTTCCTGAACTTCCTGGAAGTCTATTTCCTTTGCCAGATTGGGGAAGTTTTCCTTCATTATTTGTTCAAATAACTTCTCTACTTGTTGCTCTTCCTCTTCTCCACCTGGTTCCCCTGTAATTCAGATGTTGGAATGTTTAAAGATGTCCTGGAATTTCCTAAGCCTCTCCTCATTTTTTCAAATTCTTGTTTCTTCTTTCTTTTCTGGTTGGATGTTTCTTTCTTCCTCCTGTTGATTTCAGTCCGTTTCCTCCCCTTCACTGTTGGTTCCCTGTACATTTTCCTTTATTTCATTGAGCATAGCCTTCATTTTTTCATCTAATTTGTGACCAAATTCAACCATTTCTGTGAGCATCCTGATTACCAGTGTTTTGAACTGTGCATCTGATAGGTTGGCTATCTCTTCATTGCTTAGTTGTATTTTTTCTGGAGCTCTGATCCATTCTTTCAGTTGGGCCATTTTTTTTTTTTTGTCTTGACACACCTGTTATGTAGTGAGGGGCAGAGCCTTAGGTATTCACCTGGGAGGGGTAACCCATGTTGCTGCATTGTGACGCTGTCTGTGGGGAAGGTGTCCAAGAGGGAACAATGGCACTTGCTCCACTCTCTGCTTGCTTTCAGCCACTTCCCCCACTTCCCACAAGCAAATTGGGCCCTTCTGGTGCTGAGTCCCAGGTGGGTTGGCTTGCGTGCATTCTAGGACCCTGTGGGTCTCTCCAACAAACTCTCCTGTGAGGCTGGGAGTTTCTCCCACTGCTGCCTTAACCCCCACAGGTGTTTTCAATCAAAGGTTGAGGCTTTATTTCCCCAGGTTGGCGCTCTGAGTTGCTGGATCTGTCTCATTCCCAAATTGCTCCTCTGGGTTTATCTGTAAGAGAATGTGGGTCCATGTGCTCCACCAACAACAGCCAGCTGCAGCCTTGTGCTCCCCATTCCACAATCCAGCACTGGGTCCACCAGCTGCAGCCTTGCCTGCCCCATCCTCCAGCCACCACCTTGCTGGGAGTCCTCTCTGTGCACCTGTGTCTGCCCCTCTCACCAGTCTGGATGACTGTGTCTTCTTTAACTCTTTGGTTGCCGGACTTCCATATAGTTTGATTTTTCTGTCAGTTCTGTTTATTTTTTATTTTTAATTTTTTTGTTTTTGAATTGTTGATGTCCTTCTTTTGGCTGTGTGTGGAGGCACAGTGTGTCTACCTATACCTCCATCTTCCATGCTTTTATAGTAGACCACATGGTCTTCTGTACAGCATGTAAGAGGCAATGGTGTAGCCACTGGGCTACTTTTCTTCCTGACAGGCTAGTAGGCACCATTTCCAGCCACTGCACCTTGGATGGAGTGTCAGCTTCATCATTCCTGGGGAATGTAAGAGATGCATGCCTGGTCACATAACATATTGATTTGTTTCTGGTGCCCTAATTCCCAGAGGTCTTGCCACAAGGCCTGTCCCCATAATGGCCTACGCATGACCATCCATTTATTTGGATGCCATGTAGAGATTCATAATGTTAGCCCCTGGTACACTGCCCAACTCTCTGGGCAAATAGTCAGGGATGGTGCTTCATTGTCAGTCATGAGCCACACAGCCTGAAGTTCTGCCCACTGGCTACTGTCACCTACTCCAGTGTCAAACCAGATTGTATCTGTTTCCGGTTGAATTGCTACAGTAGTCCACATGGTGAGCTGGCCCCTGCTGGATGCATCAGTACACAAGGCATTGGAGGGAATAGCTGCCTGACCTTCATGGAAGGGGCTAGCTTCCAGGTCTTCTATTGTGGTAGGGGCAGCAGAGTGTTCATCTACATAGGTAATAGGGCACAGAACTTCCTGCCCCAAGGCCCATAGGGGGCTAGTTGGCAGAGCACTTCTTTGTTGCAGATAAGTCCCCACTTAGCCAACATGCATGTCTCAGCCATCCCACTGTGAGGCTTGGCCATCCAGTCTTGGACCCACCCAGCAATGGGATAAGTGGTCCTTACAGTTACCGGCGCAGTTCCTGTTTATAGACTCTATGACCCACAGGGCAGCATACACTGCAGCCAGTTGCTTTTCAATCAGAGAGTACTGCACCTGTGCTCCCTTCCATAGTTGGAACCAGAATCCCAGGGGTTGACATAGCCATTCCCATCAATGCCAAAGCCTTCCCCACCCAAAGCCTTTTTGTGTCACACGTACACCTAGCTCACAGGATCTAGCAGGATCCAGAGCAGGCAAGGCCTCAGAGTATTTAATTATGTGCTTTGCTCCTTGGAACACTTGTTGGGGGGTCTAAGTCCCAGCTTGCTCCCTTTTTTACCAAGGCATACAAGGGGCAAACGACTTGAGCGAGGTGGGGCACAAACACTCTCCAGCACCTGAGCAGGCCCCAAAACATTTGGAGCTGTTTCATAGCAGTAGGGGGAGGACACTCCTGGATCCATCACCACATCAGGTGTTACTTTTGTCTTACCTGACCAGACAACCACCAAGAAACTGACAGACAATCCAGGCCTTGCAGCTTGGCCTCATTGACTGCCCAGCCACATGACGTCAGGTGAAACAGCACTGGCAGCACTGCTTCCTTTAACTCTGCAAGAGCATTGCTGGTTAGCAAAATGTCATCAGTGTGGTGAAAAGGGCACATTTCAGCAGGCCATGGCCACTTAGCCAGGTCTTTTGCCATAGGCCCATGGCAGGTAGTGCAAATACCCTTGAGGGAGCACTGTGAAGGTCCATTGTTGGCCTTCCCATGTGAAGGCAAACTGATCTTGACTCTCTGGAGCAATATCAATGGAGAAAAGGCATTTGCTAGATCAGCCACAAAGTGGTAACCATTAGTTACCTGGTCCATCAAGTCCACCACAGAGGGGACTGCTGCACAGATTGGGGGAATGAACTTATTGAGCTCCCAGTAATCTACCATCATTCTCCACATGCCATCTGGCTTCCACACTGGCCACATGGGAGAGTTGAAGGGACTATGGGCAGCCCTAATTATCCCCGCCTTTTCCAACTCTCCTGAAGTAGCTATGATATCCTCATGGATTCTGGGCAGCCAGTACTGCTTAACTGCCATCACCAGTCATGGGGGAAGCAACTGAACAGGGAGATGCTCAGCATGTCCCTACAGAATGGCTTTTACCACTCACACTCTTAGGTGAAACTCCTGCTGTGGTTCGCAACTGCAATCCTTGGAGCACATCAATGCCCAGGATATGCTCAGGAATAGGGGACACATACACTGTGTATTCATAGGGGGGCAAACGACCAATACCCAGGTAGAGGCACATGGCCTTCACCTTCATGCTATGCCCCCCGAAGCCATCAATAGAGGCCTCAGGCCCCAGAAACTTCTCAGGGTTTCCGTACAGGACAGCACATGCTTCCTCTGTGTCTACTACAGCCAGGACCTGCTGAACATTTGTAGGGGACCAATGGATAGCCAATTCCACATGCAGCTTCCCATCTCCATCTGTCCCCTATAGATGGGTTCCTTGGCCCTCTCCCTATTCAAACTGCCAAAGGATATCCTCTCCATCTTAGGAGGTTGGCACAGCCAGGTGGTCTTCCAGCCAGACAGAATGAGCCTCTTGAGTCACACGCCTGGGTTTCCTCCTCATCACCTTCTTTTTCTGGGGCTGCAGGAAATGTTGGTGAGCTCACAACTGTTTCCAGAGTTCTAATATGTAAGCATTTGGCTTCCTATCAAACTTATTTCAATCTACTCCAGCCCCTAAAATGTCTTACCGCATCTGGGTTCTGGTTACCCACACGGGGCCACTCTTCAACTGAGAGATGCCATCTACACTCCTTTCTGCTGCTGCTGAGTCTCTGCCTCTCTAAGACTTGTCACCATTGGGGTGATGTCATTAATGCGATGCCCAACATACGAGGCCAAGATTGCCATGAGGGATCCAAAGGAAGCAGAAGGAGTGTGCATCAGATCCCTCATCCCTGCCATAAAACATTCATCACTGGGGCCATGAGTATTGAGATTAAACATGGCCTGGAGCATGCCCAACTCCCGTAGGCTCTGTAGTAAGTCTGCATAGGACTGCCATTTGCTCACAGTGCCTGGCACATCTCCTGCATCCCCCTAGACCGAACGAATCTCAGCCATGACCCATTCCAACAGAGGATGAGATCTCTTCTCCCCTCATGTTTGGCTGGCTATTTTGCAGCCGCTGTCGCAGGAAGGGGCGAGTCATGATGGAAGCCAACTTTTCCACCTCGTTATCAGTGCACGTAATACTAGCCACCTCTAAATCCCAAAGGCAGAGGAGCCACACTGCCAATACTCCACAGCCTGCTGCTGAAACTGCTGTCCTCCTTATAAGGGTGATACCTGGTGTGCTCCACCACCTGGGCAGGGCCAGCCAGATTCCCCCCAGGTGCCGTGGGCTGCTGCGACTTCATCTTCTGTATCACTACTGAGTGGGCCCTCAGGGAACTCTGTGTTTCCACCTTCCCCTCTTCTGCCTCATCCACTACAACAGGGGTGGGGGGTCGCCATGGCTCTGCTGTTTGGAGGTCTTCCTCCAGTGCTCAGATTTTGCCCTGCAAGTCTTCCTCTCTTACTTGGATTTAACATAATTTCACTACATTGCAAAGCACAGTGTCCGTCTCAGCTCACAAAGCTGAAAGAAACACCCAACCCATGGCCCCTGTGGCCACCCGAGTGTTCAGCTTCTCCAGGGTCTCCCCTACCACCTGCAAGTCTTTCTCTACCGTGCCTGGGGTGGTATTAACATCGGTCCAGTTTTGGGGAGGCCCAAACCTCCAGGAGACTTGCCACCAGATACTGCAGGTCACCCTTCCAAGCCCCCTCCAGGAGTGCTGATGGCTCCTCCATGCCTACTGCGACAATCCTGCTGACAGCGCCAATTGTCTTGCAGCTGTTCAAGGCTGGGCAGGTTCACCTGGGATTTGGGCAGATGGAAGAAAAGTCGAGAAGCCATCAGGATGACTGGCATGTCTTAATTCTAGGGTGGGGTGAGCCTCATGTGCCAAAAGCCATGTGCTGCGCCACAGGAAATCTGGACTTCCTTATGTACTAAATGCACACAAAGCCAGCTGGGTGCCAAAATATTATATAACAGAGCTTGATTCTGTGCATGCAGGCCCATACTCAAGGTTATATGAATACTGCTAAGTCATAGTTGCCCAAACATCTGGGTAAGGGACTCTATTCTCCCTATACCTGGGGACAAGCCTGGAAGAGTGAAATGGCAGTCTTGTTTAACAAGGTCATAGACCCGCTAGGCAAATGGTGCCACACAGCAAATGAGGCTGGCTTTGTCCTCTCAGGAGAGACACGGCACGTCAGCGGCAGCCCTCTCCACGTGTAATCCCAAACTTGTCCACTTATGTGCTGCCTTCTTAAATTTTGCTATCACTGGGTACACACTAAATGCATATGTTTTTTTTTTCTTTCCTTTTTTAAAGCAAAAATATCTTCAGTTTAAAAGCTTTTCTACCGAAATATATGTAGTCTGACATGAAAGTTTGTGTCACTTGCCATAATTAGAAGGTCATTCATAAAATAAAACAATGAAAAAAACCTGTTAATTTCGAGTTAGAAATGGTGGTCATTCTACATTGTGATTTTGAAGCCTAATCTTTCTAGATTAGCAAGTGCTAGAGAGGTGTTGAAGACCTGTCACCATGCAGCCAAGCTCTTCCACTTCATCTCACAGAAGTACTGCAATAGAGACAAAAGGTGGGGGTTGTCTCCCTGATACTCCATATTGTTTAATTTGCTCCTGTTCACAATCCTGAAATGACCTTGGGCATTTAGTCTCAGGTGTGTTAGGGCCCCACAGGACTTGTCCAAACTCCTCACCCCTAGTCTCTGCCTTTTAATCTGTAAAATGGGGATAAGGATACAAACTGAGGGGGGATGTTGGAGACCCTGAAATTCAGTGAGGTGACAGGTAAATCACCTAGCCCAGCTCCTCCTCTGAGGGAGTTACAACTATCACCACTAAAATTACTCTGAAAGAGGGGATTGCATTAGCAATGAAAGGAACATGCACAGTAAGGGGCACCTCTTCCAAACTTCTTTTGAAGATGGGAAGTCTGAGGCCCCAGAGACAAGGTCTTCTCCCTTAGACCCGGGGGGTACAGCATATGCAGCCAGGAGCCTGTCAGGGACCCATGAAGATGTTTGAGATGGGAAGTGGGGGAAGGAGGAAAAAACACAATATGTCAAAATGAATAAATGTTTAATTAAATGTCCACAGAACATAACATTAGATAATTAGTCAATTGCATCTCAGCTCAGCTCCTGTGTGGTTATGTATAAATTCTATTTAATGAGGCATGTGCATGCCTTTTCATATATTTGATGTGATGCTGTGTGGATATGCCAAAATAGAACCTAGCAGAAGTCTTAGAGTAACCCTGGCTACAAAAAGGCAGGAGTTTGCCAGAGTCCATGTTTGATGGTTGGTTGGTGGGTTCATTCATTCATTCATTCATTCACTCCTTCATTCTTTCATTCAACAAGCACTTCACAGAGTGAAGTCAGCAGAGCCCACATAAGCCCTGATTCTACCCAATGGGCAGCTCGGAGTCATCGCCCCCCTTTAGCCCTCATCTCTTGGTATCCTGTCCTGAACTTGACTCTTTTATCCATCTCCTGTAGGGCAGGTTCCCTCCTGCACACATGGGGAAACCGAAGTTGAGAGTGGGCAGAACAGGGCTGATGTCACAGAAATTCACCTATAGTTAGTGGCAGAACAGGGATTTGCACCCAGACCTCCCTGCTGCACCTCTTTTACGAGTGAGCCAGTCTGCATCCCCTGCCCCCAGCACCTGAATATTTACACAGCTGACCTAGACCTCTTCCCTTCCAGAAGTCTGCAAGGAAGCAAGCCCATTACAGATTCATGTGGCACTGAATGTACTTCTAATTAAGAGAACACAGTTGTTCTAATTTTAACATCACTCACATACTACCTCCATCTGCCTCCCCTCCTTCTCATCACATCAAAGGATGTTTGCACCTCCCGAGAGCACGCCACAGCCCCAGCTCTCTTGTCTGTTACTTGGGATGAGTCATCTTTTGGAGAACTTTTCATAACATGAGAGACTCAAATACTTCTGGGGTCCCTGATAGGATTTCTCCCATTATAACAGGGTGCAGCCAGGAGGGGGCCCCAAATAGGAATTTGTAATGGGATCCAGAACTCAAGGTATCCAGAAAATATTAGAAAAATATATAGGAGGTACTCACCCCCACGAGTCTGAGCTGGGGGATGGGACACATAGAGCAGGGCCATTCAGAGCTGTTTTGTACAGCAACAGCTTTGCAGCTAACCTCTGTCATTTAACATATCTATAACCTTTAACTGGTTTTATAGATAATGTTAAATAGCTGTGGCCATGCTTTAAGCCATGGAGATGGGAGTGACTCCCACCCAAGATGGAACAGAGAGGCAGCTCCCCCTGGTTACAGTGCCTGTGTGAGAGCTTGGAGAAGATTGGCTCCATGCCACGGAGCCACACCTGCCCGGACTTATTATGGCAGCCCAGAAAAGCTGGAAGAATACAGGAATGCTGGCAGATGTAACTGATTGTAGGAGGAGTCGGAAATGGGGCTGTAGAGGAGGATTGGCTCAGGGATTTAAACCCAGGTGCAGCAGCCATACCAGGGAGAACTACATGGCTTTGGCAGAGTGGGGACCCCACAGCTTTGGAGTGCTCCCTTTGCCACAAGGCTTAGGAAGCAGGAGAGACTTTGCCTGGAAGAAAAGGGGTGAAAGGACTCTTGCTAGTGGGCCATGAGAAGGTGCCACGTGGGTTTGGATTAACTGGAAATCTTGGCATTGACACAGCTGATGGTGCCGGGAGCCCAAATCACAGACTTTTACTTCTTTTCTTGAGATATGGTACTCCAGATTAGGGCAGAGGTGGAAGGAAGGACTGCATGTGTCTGCGGGTATTCTAAAGGACTTTAGTATTTTAATGAAGACATTAAGTCATTACTCTAAGTCTGTATAGCTTTTAAATAAATAATCCCTTTCCTTTTCACGAATCTCTGGCATTGAGAGACATCTTTCCTCTGGCGGCAGGCATAGCAAACCTAGTGGGGGGACCTCCAGAAAAAAAAGGGGGTCCTTTTGGTAATAGTATATTGTACACCCACCCCCCAGGTCTGTTCTATAACACCATTAAGCAAAGAAAGCCCACCCAGTTAGCACCTGGGCCAGGCTGGAGGTTGGCAACCTTAGCCCCTGTTGTCTGTGACTCTTAGAATAAAATTCACCTGCCTCTTGAAGCCTGTCAAGCACCTGCCCTGTTGCTAACTAATTTCCCCTACCTCTCCCCTCCCTCCTCTCTAGCCTAGGATTCCCAGACAAAATAGAAGATGCCCATTTATATTGAGATGTCAGATAAACAATGAATCATTTTTTTTAGCATAAGTATGTCCCACACAACACTTGGGACATAGTTACACTAAAAAAGTATTCACTTTTTAGCTAAAATTTTAATTTCAGAAATTTAACTGGATTTCCTATATATACAGGGTAGGGCAAAAATAGGTTTACAGTTGTGAGTACATGAAACCAAGTTTAGCCTTGTATTATTTATTAATTATATTATTTTCATATGAACAACTGTAAACTTACTTTTGCCCCACCCTGTATATTATTTTTATGTTAACGTGTAATTGTTTTTTTTTTATATTTTTCAATTACAATTGACATACAATATTATATTATTTGCAGGTATACAACATAGCGGTATGTAACAGGGAGTATCAGGGTCCCCAAAATGCTTAAGTTCTTCCAGTAACATGGCTGGGGGAAGGGGAAGCAGAGCAGGGCCATTGAGAGTCACTTTGCATATCTAAAGAACTTGGCCAGGGTCCTGGTAAAGCCAAGTAGCTGTGCCTACTGTGCTCCAAGCCAGGGGGTGGCCGTGACTCTATCCCATGATCCAACTGGGAGGCAGTCCCCTGGTTGCTTGGAGGCGATGCCTACATCAAGGGGCCCCACCTGTCTGGAGAAAGGCAGAAGAGACCAGACTACTGGCCGATGTAACCCAGTGTGGGAGGAGTTGGAAATGGGGTTACAGAGGAAGGTCTGCCCTAGGATTTAAACACAAGCATGGCAGCCATGAGGGAGTTCTGGACCCTGTGGGTAGGAGAGTAAGAGAGCCATGAGAGGCAGGCGCTCCCTCCCTCTCTGGACCACACAGCTTAGAAAGGAGCAGAACAGGAGGATGCAGCAGCCATGTGGGGCGTTGGACATGTGGTTTGAGAACATGCAGAAGGACACCCACTGGCCCACCAGGAGGATGAGGTTTTGGATTAAGAGCAGGAGCCTAGCAGGAGCCTAACCACCGAGCACAGACCACTGGAAGAAGCCAGAATACAGACGGGAATCTGCCCAGCTATTCCACAGGCTTCTGTTTCTTTTCCTGACAGACAGTACCTCTGACTGTCCTAGTTTGGCAAGGGGAAGCAGGAATGTGAGTTTTGGGGTGTTTTTTGTTTCTAAAGGGCATGGGATTTAATGGCAGAATTCTGACATTATTCTAAACCTGTATAACTTTTGAATAAATGGTTTCTTTCCTTTTCGTAAGACTCTGGCATTGAGAGTCACAGTTCTTATCAGTGGTGGGCAATAGAACCCAGTGGTTCTGTTAGAGTTAGAGATTTATATAACTTATGAAGGGATCACCCCAATAAGTCCAGTTACCCATCTGACACCATACATAGTAATTACAATATTGACTATATTGCCTATGTTGCACTCCACATCCCCATGGCTTTTCGTTAACAACAAATTTGTACTTTGTAATCCCTTCCCCTTTTTCACCTATCCACTAACTCTGCTCCCCTCTGGCAACCCACATTTCAAAATGTTCTCTTGAGTGCCCTATATTTTTATTTGCTATATTTCCCAACCCTACTCAGCCACACTACCCTCTTACTGTTTCACAATTACCAATATCATTCCCACCTCAGGCCCTTTGCATGTGCTGTCCCTTCAGCTGGAACACACCTCCCGCCCCCTCTTTGCCGATTCCTTGACACTGAAATGTTGTTCAATTCACATGTTGCCACTGCAGTACAGTTTCTCTTGACCTTCAAACTGAAGCAGTATCCCCACCACCACTATTATTCTCTCTCCTATGATCGATCATGTTTTATGTTTTTCATGGCACTTAACACTATCTCTGAAATAATCTTTTCTATTTATGATTTTTCCATGTCCCCCACTACAAAGTCAGCTCCATAGGAGAGGCTGAGTCTGTATAACAGAGTCCACTTACATGCATATTTGTTGGATGTTGTTAAATATCTGTCTAAAAGTGCTCCTGCAAGCCTTGATCCGTGTGGCTCAGTTGGTTGAGTGTCATCCTGCAAAACAAAAGGTTGCCAGTTTGATTCCTGGTCAGGGCACA
The DNA here is from genome assembly GCA_004027475.1 of Anoura caudifer. NCBI lineage: Eukaryota > Metazoa > Chordata > Mammalia > Chiroptera > Phyllostomidae > Anoura > Anoura caudifer. The sequence goes on from PVKU01006872.1 coordinate 83,285, forward strand.
TGCCTGGGTTTCTTCCCAGATCCGGGCATGAACAAGAGCAACTGATCGATGTTTCTTCCTTACATTGATGTTTTTTCCCTCTCTTCCTGCCTTCCCCTCTCTCTAAAAATAAAAAAAAATTAAAAATAAAAATTAAATAAACAAAAGGGCCTCTGCAAGAGAGGTTTCATTTTATCCATACCACAGCTGGGGAAACCAAGGATCAGAGAGGTAGGTGACCCTTCCTTGGTCTCCAGTTGGCCTTTTATATACCAGGACCTCTTTCCAGTATTTTGTATTAAGTTATTTCATCCCAAATCAGCCCAATGATGGAGGTACTGTTACGGAGGTACTTAGCCAAAGTTAAGAAACTGAGGTACAGAGAGGTTTAGCAACTAGTTCATGATCACATAGCTCATTAGAAGTGGAGTCAGGATTTGAACTCAGGCCTCTGCTCCCAGAGCCTGCATGTAGAAAACAGTGATCTGGTTCAATCTCTCACTTTACTCATTTAAATGTTAACAGACCCACAGAAACCTAACCAGTCACATAACCTCAACCCTCTCCTGACCTTAGCCATGTGCTTCCTTGCTGCCACCACCAGCTACCCATCATGCACAGCTCCATGCCCTCTCCTTGGTCATTTTTGTAGGTGCTGTCCCCTCTGCTTGGGAATCCCTCCCTCTTTTTCTTGTCCATCAGAGAAACCTTTTATTATTCCATCAAGGTCAATAAGCAAGTGTCCCTTCTCCTAGGCAGATCTCCCTGTCCATTCCCTGTCCTACACCAGGCTTGGGCTGCCTTCAAGCTTCCTCACGACTGTTCCCACTCTGGCCCTGGTCTAAGCCTGGGCTGTCTCCACATTGGACTGGGAGATCTGGGAGGCACAGATGGGTCAGCAGTCTTTCAGATCTCCAGTACCCAGTGCCCAATGCCCAGGGCAGGCTGAGCTGAGCTGATGAGACAAGTTCAGGATTACAAGGGAACCTCAGCTCCCATCAGCAAAGAAACATCAGCAGGGGACCTCAGTTGCTCTTGTTATTTCTGTCCTCAGCAGAACTTTGGTCTGCATCCCAGGCTGTTGGTGGCCAACCGGAGCTGGTTCCTCTGGTGTGACTAGAGCAGGGACACCCAGAGTTGGGGTGGCTGGTTCAAGGAGAGACTTCCAAGAAATTAAATCCAGTTTGGGATTTTGGCTCAGCATTTCTCAAGATCCACACAGAAGAAAGCAAATGCCTATATCTAGGAAGTTGTTATAAGGAAATAATCAGACAAGCACACAGAGTTGTATGCATGAGGATGTTTATCCAGTGTTGTTTATGACATTAAAGCATTGAAAACAAGTGCTGTGGACTTTTGGCCAAGATGAAGGCATAGGTAGATACACTTTGCCTCCTCGCACAACCGAAAGAAGGACAATAACACATTTAAAAACAAAAAATAACCATAAATGCCAGAAAACCAAAGTTTATGGAAGTCTGACAACCAAGGAGTTAAAGAAGAAACATTCATTCAGACTGGTAGGAGGGGTGGAGACGGGCAGCTGAGGCAGAGAGGATATATGGCAAGGCAGCAGCTCGCAGACCAGGTGGTCCCACATTTTTGTGCAAGACAGACCGTGCAACCAAAAGAAAGCCTCAAAACCTCTGGCTGTAAAAAGCTGTGGGGGTTGTGGTGGCAGGAGAAATTTCCAGCCTCACAGGAGCGTCCATGGGAGAGACCCACAGAGTCCTAGAATGTACACAAAACCACCCACCTGGGAATCAGCACCAGAAGAGCCCAATTTGCTTGTGGGTAGTGGGGTGACTGAAAACTGTCCAAGAGCAAAGCAAGCAGCATTGTCCCCTCTCAGACCATCCCCCACACACACTGCTACAACACAGAGACATGGATTGCCCGTCCCCCACAGTGAATACCTAAGGCTGTGCCCCTTACTACATAACAGGCATCCTGAGACAAGAAAATATGGTCCAAATGAAAGAACAGATCAAAGCTCCAAAAACAGAACTAAGCAATGAAGCAATAGCCAACCTATTAGATGCAGAGTTCAAAACACTGGTAATCAGGATGCTCACAGAAATGGTTGAGTATGGTTGAAAAATAGAGGAAAAAGTGAAGGTTATGCAAAGTGAAATACAGAAAAATATACAGGGAACCAACAGTGATAGGAAGAAAACCAGCACTCAAATCAACAATTTGGAGGGGAAGGAAGAAAGAAACATTCAACCAGAACAGAATGAAGAAACAAGAATTCAATAAAGTGAGGAGAGGCTTAGGAACCTCCAGGACATCTTTAAATGTTCCAACAACTGAATCATAGGGATGCCAGAAGGAGAAGAGGAAGAGCAAGAAATTGAAAACTTATTTGAACAAATAATGAAGGAGAACTTCCCCAATCTGGCAAAAGAAGTAGATTTCCATGAAGTCCAGGAAGCTCAGAGTCCCAAAGACATAGGACCCAAGGAAGCACACACCAAGGCACACCATAATTGCATTAACGAAGATTAAGGATAAGGAGAGAATATTAAAAGAAGGAAGAAGAAAGGAGACAGTTATCTACAAAGGAGTGCCCATAAGACTATCAGCTGATTTCTCAAAAGAAACCTTGCAGGCAAAGAGGGGTTAGAAAGAAGCATTTGAAATCATGAAAGGCAAGAACCTACATCCAAGATTACTCTATCCAGCAAAGCTATCATTTAGAATGGAAGAACAGATAAAGTGCTCCCAGATAAGGTCAGGTTAAAGGAGTTCATCATCACCAAGCCTTTCTTATATGAAATGTTAAAGGGACTTATCTAAGAAAAAGATGATCAAAACTATGAAGAGTGAAATCACAACAAATTCACAACTATCAAAAACTGAACCTAAAAAATAAAAAACAAACTAAGCAAACAAATGGAAGAACAGAAACAGAATCACAGAAATTGAGATCACATGGAGAGTTATCAGTGGGGATGTGGAAGGGGGAGAGTCAGGAAAAAGGTACAGGGAATAAGAAGCATAGATGGTAGGTAAAAATAGACAGCGGGGAGGTTAAGAATAGTATAGTAAATGGGGAAGCCAAAGAACTTATATGTATGACCCAAGGACATAAACTAAAAGAGGGGGAATGCTGGTGGGAGGTGTGGTCCAAGGTGGAAGGGAATAAAGGAGAGAAAAAATGGGACAACTGTAATAGCATAAGCAATAAAATATACTTAAAAAAAAAGAAACAGGGTAAGTGCCCTTTCACTAGGGACTGTGTTAGGGATCTATGCTGCATCTGTGCTAGGCAGCTGGCCTCTTGCACCATTCTCCCCCGATCTCTGCCCATCAGCCACAATAGTCACATTCTCTCCCTCTTCGAGCCTTTGCACGCACTGTTCCCACTCCCTGGATCACTATCCCCTTGCCTGCTTAGGTGGTTAACGACCAATCACTCTTCCAATCCTCAGCCCAATCATCACTTCCCATCCTCCCTCTTTGATCAGATCAAATTCCCCAATAATATGGGTCTTCTAGGAGCCTGTTGTATTTGTCAGAGACCTGCTATCAGTGTTTATCTTTCTGCCCAATTGGACTGTAAGCTCCACAAACATAGGAATTGATCTATTTTTGTTTCCGAGTATAAACACAGATCCTAGCATCGTGCCTAGCACACATTAGGCACTCAATATTTGTTGAATGGATGTATAAATTAATGAAGAGCTAATGGATATAGACCAATACTCATATTCATGGCAAGATGCCCATGATATAGTTACATACATGAAGAATGTTATAAAAATCTCTGCAGCTTGCTGACATTTCTGCAAGAAAATTCATATGTGTGTATGTATGTGAGAGAAAGTCTTAAAAGAAAGAACAGCAAATCTAAAACAGAGTTAACAGCAGGAGGTGATGTTTCTTTTCTTCTTGCTTATCTATATTTTCTACTTCAATTAACTCAGATTACTCTGTAATTAGAAGAGTGCATACAAGCCACCTGGGGGTCTTGTTGAAATGCAGGCTCTGATCCAGCTACTCTGGGGTGGGGCCTGAGAGTCTGCATTTCTAGGCCCATGCTGCTGATCTGAGGACCAGAGTCTGAGTAGCCAAGTTGTAGAGTATTGCATGAGAAGAAGAGAGGAAGGAGAGGAGGGGTGCAGGAGGAGGACAGGAAGAAGAGAAATTGTAAAACAGGTGAGACATATGTCCCTGATTGAGAAACCAGGCAGGTGGAGAAGGAAGAAAATACAAAGGGAAGAACAAACAGATTGGCCAGGGGCCGAGAGGGGGCATCCCCAGGGTAGAAGAGACTTGGTGGTGGGAGGGGCAATGAGGCCTGGCCAGTGGGGTGAAGAAATGGCCAGAGGGGTGTAGTACTGCCATGATGGGTGGGGCAGGCATAATTTAGGGGTCCAGTGTTCAGAGCCCTTTCCTTGGGCTGAGCATTTCCTGGTGATGAGTGCTCTCCAGGGGCCTACTCCGGTCAGTCTCTCAGACATCTGTAGTCAAGCAGGGACAGACAGGGGCTGCTTGCTGTGTCCTTCAGACCTTCACTGTGCATGTTGACTAAATTGGGCTGCAGTTTGCAGAGGGTCTTCCCTACTGTCACACCCAGCTCAGCTAAGCTGTGGCCTCTGACGTCTCTCTCCCTACTGCCAAGGGGAGGACACCCCCTCGAGGGAAGCAGGTGTTCCTTGAGGGCTCAACGTTGGTGGGCAGACTGGGCTCAGGCCTTCCGTCTGCTCCTTTCCTGGTTCTCAGCTCCTCGGAGCTGGGGCAGGGCCTGATCAGGGCCAAAGACAACACTAAGGGGAGGGGAAGGGACTGGCGGGACTATAGGCAGAAGCCTGTGAGAGCCTGGTTAAAGGACAAAGGAGCAGAGACGAGGGGAGGACACACATTTTCTCTAAATACAGCCCGTCCACTCCCTTCAGACAGACTCGTCCTCCTATTGGTTAACACTAAAGGGGATTCTATCAACACACACGTTTTAGCCTCAGGATATCCCTTCTACCCCATCTCCAATCATGCCACACTCCCACTCAAGCACCATCCATGGCTCCCCACACCTACAGGAGAGGTTTACAACTTTTGGGTTGCTTCCTCAAAGAACTTTGGCAAGCTTATATCCCCCCACAGCCTTTCTAAGTTGACATCTATAATTTTTCACCCTATGTTTAAAGGTACACTTTAATTAATAGAAAATAAAACACATTAAACATTTGACAAGACAAAATACACTGAGGCTCAACTAATTAGAATATTTTATGACATGATTTGATTAAATAGGTTTTGATTATCAAATTAAATAGCCCACTCAGAACCTAAAATTACGTGAAGTTTTATTAAGTAGGTTTTATCCACTTTATAATTCAAAATGTGAAATGAGTCCCATCAGATTGAGAGGAATCAACTTGCTGACTCAGATTCCGGCTGTGCCAGAACACCTCACCCTGCACGTGTTCCCTTGGAGAATGTTGTAGGAGTGCAGACAGGAAGCCTGCAGTTTGCATGTAGTGATCCATGGCATCCAAAATCAGGACCTCCATCATCCCCTTAGTATAGGGGCCCTGGGGCTTTTTACACCCAGCACAATAGGCCATAACTTTGTTCCAAACGTATGAAGATTTAAACCCAGGCCACTACCCGTTCCTTCTCACTGCTCAGCACTGCCCCCACATGAGGTTAGAAATTTCTGACCTTGGGCCCAAACCTGCCCTTTCCCTGAGATGCCCGTTGTTCCAGGCCTGGCTCTGACTCATCTCCTCCCAGACACAGTCCCTTCTCCTAGGCTTCAGCCCCTCCCATCCCATCAAAGGTCCTTTGAGCCTGTCTGTCTCCCACCCTGCCTCTCCATTTGGCTCATCTCTCTGCCCTGACCCTGCCAGCACATACCTTGAGCTCATAAATGGTTGGAGAATAAATGCATGGCAAGAAGGGCACTGACAAAGGGCAGGAGCTTCCCTGGGAGGTTATAACAGGAACTCAATTTTCCTAGCTTAGGAAACAAAATGATCAACTTGGCAACAGACATGAATCTGCCTCCATCTCTGGTGCCCAAGAAATAGCACTTAATAATTTTCTTCTGATTTAGACAATGAGTCCCCATTCCCCTCCCTCATATGAGTGGAAAATGTCATTTCGATGGTTCCTGAAAACACAATGAAATGACTACATTTACACATTGAACACAATCCCCACAAAATCCCCTTCTCCACTGTTTCTGAGACCCTGGGTGGGGGTGCAGTAGAAGCAGGTGGTCGGGGAAGTAGTTGCCTGCTGGAACTTTCTAGGTGAGGTTATGCACTCCAGTTCTCTGTCTCCACCTCCAACCCCTCACATGCTGGGGGTTTTCAACGTAGGAGCTAATTAAACCCACGTAGCAAACCTACAGAGGAGGTCCTGTTATAACAACATTTTGTAGGCAGGGCATCTGAGGCTCAGAGAGGTGGTGTGAGGTATCCAAGGTCAAAGTCATCCACTGGGAAGTAGCAGAGGCAGGAGTGTTAGGTGCCTGGGCCCTGTCTACCAGCCTCACTGGCCACTGCTCTTTCCCTCCACGGAGAAGCACCTAGAGGAAGGGAGTGCCTGCTGCCCTGGAACCGTTGTGCCTTAAAGCAGAAAAGCAATGCATCTTTCAGATTCTATTTTCCTGGTTTTTATAAATTGCGTTATTTTTCTTTCAGTAAATATTGCCCAGATGAAAGTGGTTACTTGATAGGCATCCAGTGAAATCATCCACAGAATTTTGTTTATTAATTACATATAACATAAAACTTAACACAATAATAGGTGGTCACCAAACGCACAGTCTCAGGTTTTGCTTTCTCTCTTTTCCTTACTCTTTAACTCAGCTTGCTCACTTTATTTGCTGTTAAAATTATAGATGTAGAGCAACTGCTTTAGAGTTAATCGTAGAGGCATGCGCTGACAGTGACTTGCTGACACACCCACATGGTCAGTTGGGAAACTTACATGTGTGGATGAAAAAAAAGGGTTCTCTGGAAAGTAACTCACAGGGTGATCTGTTCATAAATTCCTAACCGGGCAGGCCATGGTGGACAGCCACGCCCAAGGCACATAACATTTTAGGAAAAGATTTATTTTTGCCATAAGCCCTGTCCATTGGTTCTGTGCATCTAGGTTAACACACTTTTGAAATAAGCCATCCACTGGGGTGTTGGAACAGAGCCCTCTAGGATAAGGGGGAACTACTGTGGACGGATGACATTATTTTGTGTTGGCAAGGATAGGGGAAAACGAACTCTCTCATTTCCAGCTGGTGGGTGTGAAAATTGGCATAATGTTTTGGAAAATAATTTAGCACTATCTAGCCAAACCAATGAGGGGCACAGCCTATGCCCCAGAAGCTGCATTCCTTGATATCCAGCCCAGAGAAACTCTGGCCCCTCGGCCCATGGAGCCTCGTGCAGGAACGTTCACCACAGCACTGTTCAGTGTAGCAAAACTCCGTAAACACCTTCTGTCCAATGACAGGAGGATAAAGAATTAAGCTGAAATGAAGCTATCTGATGAGATAGTACAGGACACCTAAGACAAAAAAATGTGGGTGAGGAATTTCTCCCTTCAAGTTTCTTCCAGCTGGTCTAATAATGAGGTGGATATCAGACAGATTAGCAAGAGAAAATAACCAAATTTAATGCGTATGTATATATGCATGTATGCATGCATGGGAGAATCAGAGACCCAAACGTGCAGGAGAGGTTCAGAGACAGAAAGGGAACGTGGATGTGCAAGACACCCTGAGCTAGGGATGAGGCGATGCACCTTGGGGGCTTCAAAGGGCCATTGCTAGGTGATAAAGGGAACGGATGTTTAGTAAATAGAAGTTTGCCTTGCTCTACAGGTGGGTCAAAAATGATGTTGCTGATAATCTCTTATTATGGGCAAGGTCCCTAATTTAAGTTATGCTAGGTAGTTAAAGGGTGGGGCAGAGGTTTCTCTTGAGCCTGAAACTAAAATTGCCTTCAGCTCAAAACGATTGCATACCACTGAGGCACATAAGGAGGTGACTTGTCCTAAACTCCCTCAAAAGCAAGATGCTGAATGTGATCATAGCACAAGAGTACGTGCAAAAAGTATTGTTTATTGGATGCTTATTATTAACAACAAAAGTTGCTTTGGAAGGATACGATGCAAATGTATAAAGGTAGTTGCCTTCAGGAAGGGAGGTGAAGGGATGGAAGGCAGAGGTTGAAAGAAACTTAAGTCGTATTTGTATTTTGTGTGTGTGTGCTGGTTTAAAAAAAAAAAAAAAAAACAGCCCCATCGCTCTAGCCTGGAAGCCTGAAACAACATGCTAACATGTGCCTGCGCTGAGTAGGAGGTGGGGGGCTTGTTGTATCATTCTTTATACTTTTCTATATTAAATTTGTTTTCCTTATGAAAAATGACCCACGCAACAGCCTTCTTCTCCAGGGTGTGTTCCCCAGCCGCATGTTCCCGGTGTGCTTGGCAGGTGCCTCATAGAGCAGTGCGGTAAACGTCAGCTGCCATGTTTGCTCACCCTGCTACAAGGCCTCTTCTCCCAGCCCACACTGGCCCCAGGGCACCATGTCTGGCTGTGGGAGCTGGGGGCTACTCTGCAGAGCTGCCTGCAATTGGCCCTGATCCAGGTGGCTTCCATGGCTCCAGGCTGCTGGGGGCAGGTTGTGACAGCCTTCTCTGGCCCATGAGCATTTGGGGTGAAATGAACCTGCTCCTCTCACTGCCCCAAAGCTCAGAAACTAGCCATGATGGAGGAAAATCTACCATCATTTACTCCTTCATGGGACCCATGCTGGTATTCACTTGACAAACATCCTTCCTTGTGTTGTCCCCACCACGAGGGATACAGTGGAGGGTGAGATTGTGGCAGGGATGGTTTGAGTGTGGGATGGCGCCCAGTCTGATGGAGCAAGGTGTCTTCCAGAACCACATTTCCATCAACCCTCACAGCTGCCTCGAGAATGCCCCTCCCCAAGGAGGAGGAAACAGAGCTCAGCGACAGGAAGGCCCTGCATCAGGCAGCGCTCCTGTGCCCTTTGTCCTCCAAGGAGGCTGTTGACTGAGTGCTGGCCTGGGCTCTGAGGGCCCAGTGCCCTTCCAACCTCTGCTAGGGCCACTCAGGAAACCCTGTCCCAGCAGGATGGACTGAGGGAGCGGTGTGTGGTGGGCCCAGGAGAGAAGAGGCTGATGGGCTCACGCTAGGGCCCAACTAAGTCAATCAGGTTCCATGACAAGTGGCAGAAAACTTGCCTTTAACGAGTTTAGACAGAGAGGAATCCATATTATTCTTGTCACCTACTGCCAGCATAACACCACCAAACAAACTGTCCCCAAAGTCAGTGCTTTGTAACAACTGTCATTTATTCTCACAGTCAGTTGATCTGGGATGGGCAAGGACCATTGCAGGGTGCTCGGGTGTCTTTCCTCCTCCCTGGGCAGCAGCCACCTGGGCTTTATTTTTATTGTCAATGGTAGAAGTACAAGAAGGGTGAGTGGAAATTCGTGAGGCCTCTTGAAGCCTAGGCTCTGAACTGACATGATGTGACTTCCATCCACATGGAAGTCACTTGGCCAAAGCAAGTGACATGACCACAGCCAACTTCCATGGTGGGGATGGGGGAGGGAATGCACTCGGCCTCAGGTGGGAAGCACTGAAGAGTCCTGTGCAAGAGTGCGTGCGCGCTCAGAGGGTGAGGCTGGGTGATACTGGTCATGCTCCCCTCTGGCGGCCAGGCTGGGTGGGGGGCAGGGCAGATGTTAGGATGGCCACTTTGCAAATGAGGGAACTACTATGGCCCAGAGAGTAAAATGATTTGCATTTCCCATCAGACTAGACCTTCACCACCCATCCTGAACATCCCAGGCTCTGGACTCTTTCCTAGCTGGTACATCTGATTTTGAGATACAATATTTCCAGAATGCACAACACACAGAGGGAGGGACAGATACAAAGAGTTAATTTTTGGCCAAATTTAGGAATTCTGGAGAAGAAAAAATCCATATACAATACTATACATTTAGCACTAAATGATGCTAAAAGCATTTGTTTTGGCACCCATTGGAGAGTGAAAGGTGCTTGGTTAGCTTGGGAACAGAAAGCTGAACTCCGCTGCGTCAGCTGGTTTTGCACATGCACTCAAGTCTGGGGGGCTTTGGCTGCCTCCGGCAGCACGTGCATTTGCCATCCCAAAATGCACTTTAAAATGGTGGTCACCTCCTGAGGAGAAGAAAGCCCAGGCCTGTCACCTGTGTGTCTGGTTAGCCAGCTCTGTCAGGCTCCAGAGTATCTGAGATGGGTAAAGGAGAGAAAACCAACTGGGCAGGTGCTGAGACCTTTCTATTTTTGCTGAAAGAAGTTTAGGAAGTTGATATCCTGACATCCAGTCAACCCTGAAGGATGACTATACATGAACATGATCACCAACCATGGGATAGAAGTGGCCATGGAAGCCAACCCCAGCTATGGGTATAATAGGAGCTGTCTGCTAAGGCGCCTTCCAGGAAAGAAGCCTTTAGTACTCGGGTGCGGACAGGGAGAGCTTGGCTCTCTGCTCCTCTTCTTACGAATGCTGCCACGTCTGGATGTGATATAGCGCCTGGCTCCTGACAGCCATCTTGTGTCCCTGAGGGGGCCTGCCTGAGAGCAAGGCTGACATTTATTGAGTGTGAACTGTGCAGCCTGAATGGAGTCATTAAAGATTTCGCTTACCTCGGTTCAGTGATCAATTCAAAAGGAGACTGAAACCAGGAAATAAACGGAAGTCTGAGATTCAAAAGGGCAACAATGGAAAAAATTAGAAAAGATCATCAAAAGTAAAAATGTGTCATTAGAGACCAAAGGTAAGATCATCCTCACCTTCATGTTTTCAATTACTGTACATGGATGCAAAAGTTGGGCAGTAAAGAAGGCTGATAGGAAAAACATAATAATTCACCTGAAACATGGTGTGAGAGGAGACCTCTGCGGGATACTGTGGACTACCAGGAAGATGATCCTGTGGGTCCTGAGCAGGGCTGTTGAACAGGACGTCATGGACATCATTAATGTAGGGTTGCCAGGAGTTGGAGCTGACGCCAGGGCACGAAACAGACCCTGGTGCAGGGCCTGCGCTGAATACATGACATCAGGTGAACGCTTTCTAGGTCTTTCTGTATCCCATGTCCTGGGAACAGAGTTGAATCAGGCTTGTGCCCACACTCAAGGAGGTCCCAGCTGGGAAGGGGAAGAGGGGTCAGATCATGGCAGCACAGCTGGAGAACAGCAGCAGAGGTCCGGGGACTGGAGGAACATCCTCCTGCCCACTCACCTGCTGCTTCTTCATTTCACTGTGTGAACAAATGGTCGTCCTACACAGGGCTCCTCACGGGCCCAGTGTGCCGGCTTTCCCCAACAACAGCAACAGCGGCACAGGTGGACACAGCACCTACAACACCTTCCATTTATTAGCTCAGGGGCTCTGGGGTCCCTCCCCCCACCCCGCTCCACACAGCAGCAGATAAGCAGCAGGCAAGTGAGCTAGCCAAGCTTCCCCCACATTACTGCCTGAGCTCCGCCTCTGGAAGTAATTTTCTTCTATGAAGACGTCCCTGGTGCCAAAAAGGTTGGGGACTGCTGCAAATTAGCTCATTTTTGTCCTCACAGAATCCTCGTGAGGAAAGTGTCTGTCCTCCTGTTTCCAGTCAGGGAAAGCAGGACCAGGGCAGTGACAGTGCCTGCAGGGGCTTTCAGATTCTGCATTTAGCTTCCCAGCATGGGCAGGCCACTTACGACAAAGGCTTAACCTATTCTAAAGTTATCACTTGTCCCCCTGTCAGTCTGCAATCAGGCATCCCCCGTCCTTCAGGGCCCTCAGTGTGGGAGCTGGGCTTCTCCTTGCCCCACGGAGCCTTCTACACGGTGCTAAAGCCTCTTCCTCACCTGCCCCCTCCTCCTGGAGAAGACACCCCACTCACCCACCCACTGCCCAAATGAAGGCTTCACACATGGTATCTTGCTTATTTTTATAGTAACTTTGTAGGCACTGTGCCCATTTCACAGAAGAGAAAACCAAAGCCCAGAAAGGGGAAGAGACTAGAACAGGAGGGAAGGGGTGGATCCAAGCTCTGTCTGATCTCAAAGCTGAGTGGGAGGTGTGGAGGATGGGTTGGGTCTGGAAGGCAGCTTCCAACTGAGGACAGAGCAGAGGGGAAGGGAACAGAGCCTATTTGGGAAACTGCAGTTTACTGAATGTGTACGAAGGACCTGGGAGGCCAGTTACACCTGAAGGCGCCGCACCCAGGCAGGGCTGTGGTGGACTTGAAGGGCAGGAGGGATAAGACAGCTGAGATGAGAAGAGGCTGAGGCAGGGAGGTCAGCAGGGAGGCCATGGCCTCTTCCCTCAGGGAGGGTCCCTAGACTGAGAATTGGGCCATGGGAGGCTGGACAGATGAGACAAGGAGAGGATAGATTCATGGCAACTTGGAGACTGGCTGGATGCAGGGGGATGTGACAAGGAGGGCCTGAGGAGGGGACCTCAGTAGTACAGGGGCAAGTGTCCATTGGGGCTAAAGGAGAGCGCTGGCCAGGGGGTGACTAGACATGTGGTGTGGCCTCAGGACTGGGGGCACAGAGCAAGGAGAGCCGGGGCTTCTGGGCTTACATTTGGGTGCTGCCATTGAATCTGAGGAATTAGTTTTGGCTGTGAATGAAGACCACCTTGATCACGAAGCCGATGGGTGTCAAAGGAGGCCTTCCTGTGTTGGGATGCAGCACCATGTCTTGATGGCCCAGTGACCTGGTGGCTGTATTGGCCTTGTTACATGGAAGCCCCACCTGCTCTGCTCAGCCAGGCGAAGGGATGATGAGGTCAGGAGACCATTTCTGTGCCCCAAACACAGCGGTATGTTGGCTCCTGCATACGCTGGCGGTTCCTTTCCCTGCTCTCAATCAGGGGTTTGGTTCCTAAGGAAGAAGACGAAGTGATATTGGGGACAACTGGTCTTCACCAGAGTCACCTGTGGGTAGCCTGTGACCTTTGGCAGCTACCTCAT
>PVKU01006873.1:0-47196 GCA_004027475.1 Anoura caudifer
AGTTCATCATCACCAAGCCCTTATTATATGAAATGTTAAAGGGACTTATCTAAGAAAAAGAAGATAAAAAATAGGAACAGTAAAAAGACAGCAAACTCACAGGTATTAACAACCAGACCTAAAACAAAAGCCAACTAAGCAAACCACTACAACAGGAGCAGAAACACAGAAATGGAGATCACATGGAGGGTTAGCAACAAGGGAGTGGGAGGAGGAGAGAGGGGGACAAGGTACATAGAACAAGTAGCATAGATGGTAGGTAGAAAATAGACAGGGGGAGGGCAAGAATAGTGTGGGAAATGTAGAAGCTAAAGAACTTATGACACATGGGCATGAACTAAAGGGGGGGATGTCAGTGGGAGGGGGTGTGCAGGGTTGAGGGTAATGAAGGGGGGAAAATGGGACAACTGTAATAGAATAATCCATAAAATATAATTTAAAAAATAAATAAAATAATTCTGCTTTATTTGTTCTTGCACATTAAGAACAGAAAGTGGAAAGACAAGAGAACACACCCACAGGTAATTTTAAAAGCATTTTCTGTCACCTGAACTGACAAGTCATAAATAGTAACAAACAAAAGGCATGTAACCAAGACATTTTACCCAACAATTGATCTTCCAAGTCTCTCTCTCCTGCCACCATTTGATTCTCCTTGCTTCACTCTGCATCCCCAACTACTCCTATAATTACAGTCTTTGTGGACCTTTTCTTCAGAGACCCACCTAGGGTAGAGCAAAAGCCATAATCCACCTGCCTAACTGGAAAAGTATGGGCCAGAAGCAGCTCCGTCACGCAGTTTAACACCCAGTATTACTCCACTCAAGAATTATTCACCAGGGTTCCAAGAAGGATTACAAAAGAGGCAAAAATAAAATTTGGCATAATGAATTAACATTGCTCAATTGTCTGACAATATTACCCATTTGGCAACATCACTTTCTTCTTGAAGTAATTATAGCTCCACTTTATGAATAGAGTAAGAAATACTCTATATGAGTAACTGATGTTACAACTTATATTTAAGGCTCTATCTTTCTGCACCTCGGAGACACGTCCTTTAAGAAAGCTGTGGCACTTCTCCCAGGTATGTATTATAATCTATGCTGCTGAATGTGACTGTTTACAACAAAACTCATTTCAACACTTATTAGAAAGACTCAATATAATTAGTAATAAATGGTAAGAATAATAAAAGCTAATATTTGTCAAGTATCTTTTAGGTGCCAGGCATAATTCTAGCCCTTCACATAAAGTATCTCATTATAATCTATTAATAGATGTAACAAATCTTAGAGATAGAAATTTAAGTATCTAGCTTTCAACAATTTGGAATTAATTTTCCTCCCCCTTCTCCTTTTACTCTCTTTCTTTGTGTGTGTGTGTGTGGGGGGGGACGGTTCTCCCTGACGACAAGCCTTCGATGCCTTCAACTAGTGCATGTCAGGTTCTTCTCTGTCTTCTTATACCTTCAGGACTGTCTCCCTGCCTTGGACCAAGTCAGCCCTCTGCTGCGGAAGGCACTGGTGTGCACCAGGACCACAGGGGGCGGCACTGCAGTCCTCTTAGAGCTTGTCCAGCAACACACACATCATCCTAACCATCACACATTTCATGGCACTCTTGGATCTGGTGGGTTGCATGGCCAGAGTGACAGATTTGCTATGATTCCTCTGTTTGTTTCAAGGGGCATGAATATGAAATAAATGGGAGTAGGAATGGGAATCAGAAGCCCTACATGCCTAAGTCTTTGCTGGTGACACTGGGTTATGCGGTTCCTCCTGGGAGGTAGTATTACTTACCTGACTTATCTCATCCTGGGTCAGAGACTTGTAACATTTTCTTTCCTCTCATAGTGGCTTTTTACTTCCACAGGTCAGACAATTAATTTGAGGGTTCCACCCAATGCTAAAGGTACCTGTCTCACTTTTGTACTCAAAATGCAAGACCAAGGAAATTGTCCCAGACAAGGTCTGCAGACCTCTGAAAGAACTGTGAAACAATACAAAAATATGTGATGCTTCTGAATGCCTAGGATTGCCACTCCCCTACCTAACATAACATGAATCATCTCTTTCATATCATTTCCACAATCTCATCATTAGGGTTTGCTTTCTGGGCCTACTTATTGTGCAAGTATCTTGGTTTGAATTCCTGCAAAGAGCAGACACTAGGAAAGGGCTTGTGTGGGGGATATATCTATTTCTGAAAGCGATCTCCAGAAGAATTGGGGTAAGTAAAGAATTAGGAAAAGTGAAACAGGATACTAGGGAAAATGCACCCAACAGTGTATTCTCAAGCTGATTCCCATGGGCATTTAGGACTCAATAGTATTGGGGACCTGTGCGGAGACATACGGATGCACCCATCGTTGGCCCAAGGCAGCCACTTACTACCAGCTCCCGTGCCTCTGTTCACAGGGACATCAGTGACCTGGAACTCAAGGCTTACGCATGACTCCGAATGTCTACATGGTTCCCCACAAGAATTCTGGACATCTGTGGCAGAAATGCCCCAGGGGCAGACAACAAGAGAAAGCAGATGCAGGTGAGCCAGCTGCTGTTAGGTTACATCTGTGGGAAGCCGGCCACCACAGCTTGGACTGAAAAACATGAGGAGGGGCACAAGCAGTATCCAGTATACTCACTTGTCCTGTTTGATAATGATTTATCCTCTTTAAATAAGTTAAAATGTAGAGACACCAGCATTGCACTCTGTCCAGCTTCACTAGAAAGTTTTCAATTAGCAAATTAACTGCCCACTAGGCCCTTTGCTTGGATGACAAAAAGCACAAATCCAGGTGTCAGCCATCAGGGTAAAATGCCTTCACAGCTACCCTGATATAGAAATCTAGAAGCAACAACTGAGTATCTTTTGTGGTTCAAAGACCAGTTCCTTGAAGTCCATCTTCATAACCCATTTATAACATTTCTAAATGATCTGGGCCTTTCTGACCAGAAGCCAATGATCAATGGTCTGCACCTCATTGTAACCAAATAATAATTAGCTGCCATCTGCTAGGTTTCCCAAAGGAGCATGCATCAGACTACTCTGTGACTGCAGCAGGTAAGTTATCAGAAAATGAAGAGACTCCTTAACACTCCCTCTTCTTCATCTGCCTAAACTTCAGTGAATGCTTTGTGGACTGCCATCAACACCCCTAAAACCAAAGCCCCTCCCTCTTGACATTGCCCCTTTGTCTTTGGCACCTGCTGATTGGCTCCCGTGAAGTCCCCAACACACCAGACAGTCCTCCCAAGAGGGAAGCACTGTCAAGACTGTCCAAGGTGACTCCTTCCGGCATTTCCTTTATTTTCAACACAGAAGATGTACTGCGGAGATTCTCACAAGTAGAGGCAAACTAACTGCAAATAAGACTCAATGAGGGTGTCAATTTTCACTCAGCGGTCATCAGAATTGAATTTGAGGTGAGAGCTCCCATATCTAACTGCAGTGGTCACCTGCCTGGAGTTGAGAAAAGAGCAGAGATCTGGAGGTTCATGATCCAGGGCAGTCTCTGCAAAAGGCCTTGGCTGGTTCCCCAGGCGCTTCATGACAACAGGCTGTTTCATCCTTGGTGTTAAGTCTTTTCTTTCGTAATGTAAAACTCAAGTTTCCTGGAAATTCTTAAAGTTTCTAACTTTTCAAACTACTTTAAAATCTCTTGTTATGAAAATAAAATAGATCTTCTTTCAAAAATCAGATCCCAACCTCCATACAAGTTCACTCTTGTATTTCATTGGAAAGTAACGGCACTCAGGAAAATTGGAAATGTCGACGTAAGTCAGAGTTCAATCCACTTGAGGACGTGATGTTCCATAGGAAGCAGCCCTGCGTAACCGCTGAGAAAAGTAGCCGTCCTTTGGCCTTTCAGATCATGTGACTCTTCCTTCTTTGCTGCTCAGTTCCGCATCCCTGATCTTTTCCATTCTAAGAAAAGCTGGCATTATTATATCGCTCCGCAGAGTACGTTATTAACATGAGTATTGACCTATATCCGCATCTAAGATGCTGCTGTCTTTATGACAGATGAAAGAAATATGTTTTTATAATGATCACTACTATAACCCTGTGGAAGAATAAATTAAATATAGTTTACAAAATGAAAAGGATATGCTAATGTGACATTAAAACTATCAATTTGAGGCTCTTTTCAGTTCAATGATGCTAAACAATTTTAAGGGAAAAAAAAACTTTAAGACCTACATTAATAGTTCTCTTGCTGTCTCCTTTTCTAAGTTTCATTATTTATTTCAAAGACATATTAGCCTAACACCCCCAAATCCATTTTATTTCAGTAAAATAATGGGTACCTTAGATTCTGCAGCATTCTTTATAGGTTGTACAAAACGAGATCATTCCACAATATCTTCCCCATGATTTACCCCTCCATGCCTTTCTGGACAAGAAGACAAACTGAGCTTTTAGAGGACAAACCCTAAAATGGCACCAAGAAGGTCCCTATTCAACCTGCCTTTGTGGAGGCCAGCCTGATGAGGGCCAGAACCTCAGGAAGGGGCTGGTTATGGGACTAAGGTCAACCTGACGGCAGACAAGATTGAAGCATCTAGACACATATTTAGTTATATGTATGTACAGTGCTTAGATATACATGAACTTATATAAGAAGAGGGGAAATGAGGGCTGGCAGGGCTAAAAATAAGGTCTGAGATTACAGTGGAATTTGAACAGAAAGCTGAGCCCCAAACAATGGCTTTACTTTCCCAAAGCCACAGGTAGGAGCTGCCTAGAAAAGGAGTCCCTGCTTCCAAGAACGTCAAATGGTTAGATTGCAAATATGGGCTGTGGCTCCCCAGAGGGAAGAAGAGAATAAAATGGACTATATTGCTGAAACTCACCCACTTTCCTTTAAGAATGAATTAGATTACCTGTGTTTAGTGCTGCCCTGATACCTGTCCCCTCATCACTTTGGACGGCGCAGCGATTCACTATGGACCCCTCAGTCTACTGTCTGTCGTGTTTTCTGGTGTGAAGACAGGTGACAGCACTGCCCTGGGAAGGATCCGTTTTATAAAACCGCGTGCTTTATAAAGAAATCCTCAAAGTCTTATTCAAACTCTTTATCTTCCAGGAATTCATGTCAGTGCTTTCAAATTTCCTTTCATTGTTAGACATTCAGGTGTCTGTCTCCTCTTTCCAATTGGTGATAAGAGTGCTTTTGAGTCACCTTTGAAGTCTCAGTTTGGACCCATCATAATTTCTAGATGCCTCACATGAACTCGCTGTTTTTTCATAAGCACATGCAAACTTTGCCTTGCCCTGGCCATTGTGGCTCAGTTGGCTGGAGCGTCATCCCATAGCCAAAAGGTTCCAGGTTCAGTTCTCGGTCAGGGCACATACCTGGGTTGCAGGTTGTAAACCCAGTCCAGCCACATACGATCCCTGGTCTGGGCATGTACATGAGGCAACCAAGTGATGTTTGTCTCCCACATCAATGTTTCTCTCTCTCCCTTCCTCTCTCCCTTTCTCTCTCTCTCTAGAAGCAGTGAAAAAAATGCCTTGGGTGAGGTGAAAAAAAAAACCTTACCTTTTTTTATAAATTAGTTGATCTCTATTAGACCTGTTTTGCCCCAGTGCTTCATCTCCTATTTTGCATTTTGGGTTATATTTTTAAATAAAAGTTTAAAAATATAAATTATTAAGAATGAAAAAATGCTTTGATATTCTATTAGAAGGTTCTCATAGAACTGCAATTTCTATGTGGATTGCAAAGCTCTGAAGCCCACCAGGATACTAACCATTACGTCCCTGCTGTGAAGCTCAGCGCAATGACGACAGCACTGGAGGAGGCACCAGAAGACCGGGAGGTTAGTACCATTGTCCACCGAACCTGTTTCCTGATCAGGAACCGTAAGGATTGGATTAGACCAAAGGTTCCGAATCCCTTGGAAGTTCAGTTAAAGCACAGATTACTGGGCTCCACCCCAGACCTCCTTATTCAGCAGGACTGAGTAATATGCCTCCCTAACAAGGTCTCAGTAAAGCTGATGCTAAAGGTCTTGGGGCCACATTTTGAAATCCACCAGAGTACTTAATGAAAAAGATCACCTTTCTCAAACTGAATAATTACAATATCAATCAGGAAAAAAAGGTATATTAGTGTAAGTGAGAGGGTTTTCACAAGCCCTTCATTTAAAAACTGGTATAAATGTAAATAAGAATAAATGATTAAGGATGTTTTATTTAAGGAAGTCCATACCAGACAACAATGCAATCCCAAAGCACTGACAAAATCTGACTGTACCTGTATACTGTTTTGTTGGCACTATAGTCTGGACTCGCCAAATTGGGAAGAAAGTTAAGGTTTACTTTAAGATGTCTTCCCTTCATCAGGATATGGGCAGACACTTCTCCACGGGGGCCTCTCTCTGTCTGCACACCTTGTGCACAGAGGTACTAAGTGCCCCTTTGTTTGACACACTACTGTTAAAGATGTTTGTTTAGTGGAAAGCCTTGGAAGACAGAGAGGGCAGAGGGCAATTTGCTTATTATTCAATATAATAAAAATAATGTCTCCTTCAAGAGCAAAGGGGAGGCATGCTCATGGTCCAATCTAAAAGATTCAGGGTCCTTTAGCTCAGGGACCCCCAGCAGGGATGCAATCCCACGGCAGGCATGGCTCCCATAAGCCCCTCTGTCTCTCACCCCCAGGAAATTCCATGGGGGAGGCAAGTGGAACTTAGATGAATAAGATGCTGCTTGCTGTGCTGTGAGAAATAAAGCCCACCACCCCAGTCTCTGTCTTCTACCAGCATGTCTGAAACTGTGGCAAGCTAATATGTTAGCTTACCAGTCCGCCTATGTTCTGCATGCTTCACGGTTCTCAACGCTCATTTCCCATCTTAATATCATGATGCTGCCCACCAGAGATATTCCAGTTAGGCCCATCTTCTCCAAACTGGGACCATACAAAACACACACACAACCCCAAAAGTTTCTCTCCATGATGCACAAAAATTTATCCAGCTTAGCACATAAAGGATATTCCGTTGATTTCTGTTAAGTAAGTAAATAAGTAAATAAATAAACAAATAAATGTGGTGATAGATGGGAAATGTTATCAACTACTTCACAGTATGTAATAAATGCCTAATAAAATCATATGGTATTTTCTAGAAGTTATCATAAATATATTTATGTACCATTTTTATCATTGATAGTCATTTGAATTTCATAAATACTGACAATTGACAATGTAATGGATATCATCATACCCTCTTTACTGATTCAGACACCAAAGAACAGATTGATTAAATAATTTTTCTAATATCAATCACAAAACCATGTACTGTTCAATCTTGAACAAGAACTATGATCCCAAACTCTGGAACCTTTCATTATTTTCAGACTTCATAAACTTAATTTAAAAAACAATAGCAATGGCAACTCATTGGAATGAATCAGCGTTGGGAAAGGTAGCAGGTAAAGTATTAAAAACAAGCAAGGACACTCACGGGCACAAGGCCTCTCCCATCAGTCATGTCACGCTCAAGACTGCTGTCTCCTCCACCAGCCTCACTAGAAACTTCATGGCATTGGAGCTGCCATGTTGTACTTTGAAAAATGAACACTGCAAACAGTGAGCTCTATAAGAATCCTTTCATTTCAAGTACGTTATGTCCACGGTCTAGTGTTCAACAACGTATGCTTCTTGAATGACACATGCATTTGAACTGTAGCCCTAAGATTTTCTGTGGCCTCAAATTACTTAAAGATATCTTCCAAGATGGCCCTGGCCAGGTAGCTCACTTGGTTAGGGCATCATCCCGATATGTCAAGGCTGTGGGTTCAACTTCCAGGCAGAGCACATAGAAGGAGCAACCAATGAATGAGTAAATAAGTGGAAGAACAAGTCAATGTTTCTCTCTACCCTTCTTTCCCTTCCTCTTTCTCTCTCTAAAATCAATCAATTAAAATTTTTCTTTAAAGATGACTCCTAAGATGATAAAATGTACCATACTGGTTATTACAGTGATAAAAGGAGAGCTTAAATACAAATGTTAGTACAGTGGCTGATCTACAGAAAACACTCAATAAATTAGCTATTATTGTAATTACGATTATATTGCACCATACTTATATATTTACTTCCTTCTTCTTTGCCAGCAGAATTTAAGATAGGAAGATTTCTAAAGTGTTTCCCTACTAGCATGCTACAAAAAGAGCCTGCCTATTTCTTGGAGGCAACAGCTCTATGTGGCTGGGCAACATGATGCCCATACCCACAGTGGTTTGTGTTACAGGAGAGGAAATCAGCCTGCGGAACCTTCATCTTTTATGGATAGCAAACATACCTACTCTATGTTCCACGGGAGGCATTTTCAATTATTTTTATTACACTAGACAGTTGGCATGCCTGCTCTCAGCTCTGACAGGAAACACTATCTCTATCTTCTAAGGATGCAAACAAATCTGCCCTTTACCCCAGAGGGAGACACTATTTCCAAAGCCATTTACTGTAAAACATCCTTGAAAAAATAATCTGGTACAAAGGGCACGTGGTGCCATAGCTCCCAAGATGTGCGGAAGTGTGAGAAACCCATGGAGAACTGCTCCTGACCCAAGGTCTATGAGAGTGCACAGCATGACCGTCACCTCCAAGGCCATATAGTCCCAGAGCTGAGAAAGTACAGGCCTTAGTAGAATAACAACAACAAAAAATGTTAAATGAAGGAATTGTAACAGTTGGTATAAATTTACATCCGCAGTTACATTATTTACTTTTATTTAAATATGGCTCCTAAGAAATTTAATGATGAATTCAGAAGACCACTCTTCCTCCCTCTTTAGAATTATAAAGAACACAGGTGTCTTTTCCACGCACCTGAGGAAGGGCTTCTGGTTATATGGTCATGGAGGATGACATCTCATTGTTCAAATTACCCATTATCCCTGGCTGAACGTAGGCCGGCATCTTTTCAAATACTGGGAATCTGGAGCCCCTAGGAGCATCTGGAAGGCTTGTCCTTTTGTGGTGCTGCTAGGGCACGGCCATGGATTTGATCTTTCTAGGAGGCTCAGCCCTGTATCTCCTACCCCATCTAGTAGGTCGGTCCTACTTCTTTGTACTCTCTCTTCTGAAAAGTACTATTCTACCCCCTCCTTTCTTTCTCAACAATGTGATTTCTTCAAAGACTATATATTTTCATGAAACAGAAATGTGACATAATGAGGCAATCACACTAATCCTGAAGCAACCACGCAAAGAGTAGGGGATGCAGGAAGAATGAAACAAATATTAATATCTCGAAATGCTATCCTGAGGCAAGAACATACAGTGTGGTAAAGACAGTCTATACAATAAATGGTGTTGGGAAAATTAGAGAGATGCATGTACAAAAAATGAAACCAGACCACCTTCTTACACCACACACAAGAATAAATCCAAAATGGATTAAATACTTAATGTAAGACTTGAAACCTTAAAACTCCTAGAAGAAAACAAAGGCAGTAAAATCTCAGACATTTCTCTTGGAAATATTTTTTTTTTCTGATATACCTCCTCAGGCAAGAGAAAAAAATAAACAAATGGGACTTTATCAAACTAAATTTTTACACAGCAAAGAAAACTATTAACAAAATGAAAAGAAAATCTACTGAATGAGAGAATATATTTGCCAATGATACAACTGATGAGCAGTTAATATCCAAAATTTATAAATAACTCATATAATAAAACACCAAAAATCAAACAATTCAATTAAAAATGGGCAAAGGATCTAAACAGACACTTCTCAAAAGGGGATACACAGGTGGCCAATAGACATATAAAAACATCCTCAACATTACTAATAATCAGATAAATCCAAATTAAAACCACAATAAGATATCATCTCACAGCTGTCAGAATGGCTACCATCAATAAGTCAATAAATAGTAAGAGTTGGCGAGGATGTGGAGAAAATGCATCCCTGGTCCAATGGAGGGGACAATGCAGATTGGTACAGCCAATGTGGAAAGCAGAAAAGGAGTTTTCTCACAAAAATAAAAAAATGGAACTGCCTTTTGACCCAGCAATTTCACTTCTGAGGACATATTCAAAGAAACCCGCAATACTAATTTGAAAGAATATATGCACCCCAGTGTTCACTGCAGCGTTATTTACAACAGCCAAGCTATGGAAGCAACCCAAGTGCCCACCAAGAGACAAGTCGGTAAAAAAGCTGTGGTACATGTATACAATGAAATATCACTCGTTCATAAAAAAGAATGAAATCTTACCATTTGTGACAGGTGGATGGACCTAGAGGGTAATATGCTAAGTTAAATAAGTCACTCAGAGAAAGACAAATGCCATATGATTTCACTTATATGTGGAATCTAAAGAACAATATAAATAAACAAAACAGAAACATTCTCATAGACACAGAGAACAAACCAATGGTTGCCAGAGGGGAGGGGTATTAGGGATCTGGGTGAAAAAGGTGAAGGGAATTAGAAATACAGATTGGTAGTTACAAAATAATCATGGGGATGTAAAGTACAGCACAGGAAATATAGTTAATAATATTATAATAGCTATGTGTGGTGCCAGGTGGGTACTTACAGAAGACCATTCTGCATGGCATGGACCTACACAGGACCCACACCCACGGATAGGTTCTCCTGTGGGACATCAGGCCTGCATTGTACCTAGGCCTCTTGGAGACTTGCTTTTTGCTAAAACTCCATCACCCTGAACTGAGGCATCAAGTGCTTACTGCAACTTCCTAAAATCTATGCTAAACCTTCCAAGAACGAGTGTAACCAGTTCAACCACTTTTCCCTTTACATTTGCAGATACCCTTCTTCTGTGATGTGATTAGGTAACCAACGAAACTGTGCATAGTAAATGAGGACCCTCCTCAATGTAATGTGCCCAGAAAAGAAATAAAAGCTTGTCAAGGCAGGGGCTGAGGCACTCTCCCCTTGAGAGAGTGGCCATGCCATCCCTTTTCCTCCACAGGACTCGGTAGTCCATGTGAACGTCTCATCTCAGCCATAGCGCCACAAGCCCCATGAGCCAGGGACCACATCAGGTACTGGAAATACCATGAGGACACTCCATAAATTATATGGTTGTCTAGCCAGTATGCTGTATTCTATATACCTGAAACTAGTACAGAATAATATTGAATATAGAGTGTCATTTAAAAATTTAACAAATAACGTTTATAAATGACAATGAGATAATACTACTCATCTCTGACATAGCCAACATCCAGAACACTGACAACACCAAATGCTTGTGAGGATGTAGAGCTACAGGAACTCTCATTCACTGCTGGTGGGAATGTAAAACCATTCAGGGACTTCTGAAGACAGGTTGGTGGTTTCTTACCAAATTGAACAGTGTTTTACCACATAATCTGAATCTCAATCCTTGGTATTTACTCAAAGGTGTTGAAAATTTCTGTCCACGCAGAAACCTTCACAAGCATGTTCACGACAGCTTTATTTGTAACAGCCAGAGTTGGAGCAATCAAGATGTCCTTCCGAAGATGAACAGTTAAAGAAGTGGAATTAAATCCACGCAATGGAATATTATTCAGCGCTAGAAAGAAGCGAACTATTGAGCCATGACAAAACCAAGAGGAAACTTAAATTCATGTTACTAAGTTACAGAAGCCAATGTGAAAAGGCTCCATTATTTATGTTACAACTACACAACATTCCAGAGAAGGCGAAACTATGCAGCCAAAATATAGGTCAGTGGTTGGAAGGATGAAAAGGAATGAATAACCAGAGCACGGAGGGATTTTAGGGCAGTGAAAATACACTGTAGGTGGTCATCATGATGGGAACATGGCATTATGCATTTGTCCAAACCAACAGGATGCCCAGCATCAAAAGTGGACCATAATGTAAACTATGTACTTTGGGTGAATACAATGTGTTGACGTAGGTTCAACAATCGAAGCAATCGAAGCACCACTCTGGTGGGGATGCTGACAATGGGAGAGGATGTGAGTGTGTGGGCAGCTGGTATATCTTTGTTCTTTCAATTCTGCTGCAAATCTAAAACTGTTCTAAAAAATAAAGTCTTAAAAAACAACAAATAAAAAACCCCTATCATCCTAACCTGTTATTATTGGTGACATAGCTTTATAGGTAAGAACAGCCGAACCTCAGTTCTTGAATATCTCCCATCTGCAACAATTTGGTTCTCAACCAAGTTGTTCATGGGAAAAAATGTCTCGGCTGTGGAACAAAACTTTGGTTCTCAACCTGACAACCCGTTCAGACTGATACCTGGATGATTAGTCACGCATCTCTCATGAGACAAACAAAGAGAGATTTGGTTTTTGAACAAATTGTTGCTTGACTAGCCTTCCAGAATGAAATAAGTTCAAGAATTGAGGTTTTACTGTGCCATTGAAAAAAATATTTTTACAACCTTTGGAAGTAGAGGATGAAAGGAGGGTAAGAGAGACCAGTTGAGGGACGTTTGGGAGAATAATCACAGAGAGACACTGGACTTACTTTAGCACCCCAAGGACCTCGTGAGATTCTTATTTGCCACACAATTCAAACTATGACCTCTTACATGTCAACATCCCCCCCAAAAGGGCAAAAGCCAATGAGCAGACATCTAATGGACTCTTCTATGACTGATGATTAACTTAGAGGCTGAATATATTATTTTAAAAGTTTTTTCAATTCTACCAGTTGGGCTAATTTTATGTCTTTTCCCAATGGGCTGTATTTTGTAAACTAGGAATCACAGTGCAACATGTGCAGGTTTGTATAACTTCAAAATGAAAGACTCAGTCAATTCTTAGAAAAGAATGTAAAAAGCTTAATAAATCAGATCCTGCCAATATTCATTCTCTGAAATTGCTAGATATACTTACAGTTTACCTGGGTCTGATAATAATTCCCTGGTCTTTCAATCTGCTTCCTTAATAATTACATTTAAAAGACGTAGCCCCTAGCCCCGTTGTGTTTTTAACATTACATTGAAGTTAGTTTCAAGAGATGTCTGGCCCTGACTAGTGTAGCTCAGTGGATTGAGCACACGCTGTGAACCAAAGGGTTGCCGGTTCGATTCCCAGTCCGAGCATATGCCTAGGTTGCAGGCCCTGTCCCCAGTGGTGGCCACGTGAGAGGCAACCGCACATTGATGTTTCTCTCCCTCTCTTTCTCCCTCTCCCTAAAAATAAATAAATAAAATCATTTAAAAAGAGAAATGTCTGTAGGTCATTTATTTAATCATCAGTCATCACGCCTCAGTTTAGTAATCCATAATCTTCAACTCCCGCCTGCATCTACACCCACACTTTTCGGCATTTTACCGTCCCCACCGCATTCAAGTCACTCTCACAAAGGTTCCAGTTCTTTTCTAGGTCATCAAAGAGCAAGTTTCGGTCACGGTCTCATTCACCTTCTCTGAGTCCTTTGATATTGTAGCTGTTCCCTCTTTCTTGGATGTTCCCCCTTCATTGTCATCTCTGACAATTCTGCTTGGTAATTTTTCCAAAGCACCTACACAGTTCTCAGCTGAGATTCCTCTTTTCCTGTTCCCCCGGTTCCATTTACTACTCTCTTCTACAAATTCTACCTAAGACATTGTACCCACTGTGATGACTTCAGCAATCACTGATACGCTGATGACTACAAAGTCACTATTTATGATAGTCATTTATCCTCTGTGCTCCAAAAGTGCATGTGCCCCCAAAATGCCATTTCTTTAGCTGCCCTTCTGTTGGCCCTTTTCTCTCTTCACATGAGCTGCTCCCCTAACTGGCTCGCTTCATCCAACAGTTTAACTCCCACCTTTTCGTCACAGATTGCCAATGTGCCTGTGCAGTCTAAATGTCTTTTGAGCTTCAGCACCCTATGCTCAGCTGCCTAATGGGGCGTGTCCACCTGGATGACCATGAAGTCTTTCAAATTCAAAACATCCAAAACCTGTATGGCATCTTCCCCAAAGTTCAGTTTCTCCCTCGCAATCACAGTCTTAGCGAGTGGCCCCGAACTCACAGGTTGCCCGAGACGAGAATCTGTTTCCAAATTTTCCTCACTCTCCACTTCCACTCACCACATGCTCTCAATCCTGTCATGAAAATGTACCACATGCTTTCTAAAAAGATGTATTGTATTTTTCTATTACCATTTAACCCTCTTATATGCCCCTCCCCCTGCAATCACCACTGCTGTCCATGTCCACGAGTCCTTTTTCCTTTTTCCTCAATCCCTTACCCCCATCCTCCCCCCACACTCATAGCTGTCATCTGCTCGCTACCTGTGAGTCTGTCTCTATTTTGCTTGTTAGCTCAGTTTGTTCATTAGATTCCACATATGAGTGAAATCATATAGTATCTGTCTTTCTCTGACTGGCTTATTTCATATTTGTTCTTTTTTTTTTTTTTGTTTAAATCACCAGTACTGCCAGTACTACCTCATAGACATAATTCTCATCCTTTTTTTTTTTTTTTACTTAACCTATCGAAACAGACTCCCTCACGTTCCTTCTTCATGCCTCTTGTCTTCCTGACCTTCCCTCAAGCCACTCAAGAAGGCAGTTTTTATTCTGTTGCAATAAAGGCTCTGCTAACATGCAAACTGAGTCAGCTCAGTACCCAGGTCAAAATCCCAGTCTTCCCACAAGCCACATGATCTACAGCAAAATTCTTACACCATGGCTACAGCATCCTCTGTGAGAGCCCTTCATGTTTCTGACAAGCCTCATCTGTTGCCATTCTCCCTCTGGCCCTTTAAAATCTGGCGCTCTTGTCATTTCCAGCACATTGTGCCTTCTCAAGTTTCTCAGCTTTTTCCAACGTTGCTCTTCCTCTGATGGCCTTCCACATTTACAGACCTGTAAAACTTCATCCATAAAGTCACATGTCAAGGATTACCCATGAACATTTCCCCGACTTACTCATGTTCTCTTAGACGATTAGTAATCTACTATCTGTCAACCTTTTCTCCGCAATGCATTTTACACACAATACCTATCTCTGATAGTGATTGTGAGATTTAATCAGTTAACACATTTCAAAGTCTGAGTTGTGCTGAGCCCATAAGATTAAAACTGAATTAGCTATTCTTATTAAAAATTAACATGGTATATCATTTTTATTATATTTGATATTAAACTCTTTAGAGAAAAAACACATCTCAATTTTGTGATGTGGAGGATTTTCTCCCTCCAATGGCTTTGGGTTTCTCTTAACTTTAGATAAAATCAGGTATGAAATGTGCACAAAGCAAGATTATCAAACAAGTTTGAATCTCTATGAACTGATATGCAAGCAATGCCTGTGCTTAAAATGACATTGAGCCCTGGCTGGTGTGGCTCAGTGGATAGAGTGCCAGCCTGAGAACCAAAGGGTCACTGGTTTGATTCCCAGTCAGGGCACATGTCCAGATTGAGGGCTAGGTTCCCAGTAGGGGGCGCTCGAGAGGCAATCACACATTGATGTTTCTTTTTCTCTCTTTCTCCCTCCCTTCCCCTTCTCCAAAAATAAAAAAATAAAATCTTTTGAGAAAAGAACACTGATATCTAGAACTTTTAACAATTTATACCATTCCACCCTAGTCACTAAGTTCAATAAAGTGTGTGCATATATGTTTGTATATATACATATATACATATAAAGTTGCATGCAACACATTTGTGTAAAATTATTTATGCATTACTTATATCTTGTATATGAATATATGCATAATAAATTTGCAACTTATTGGCAATAATCTACATATATTGTTACATATTATACATATTAATGATATCACATGCAGAAATTATCTATATAATTATATATAATTATATAATGACTGACCGTGTGTGTGTGTGTGTGTGTGTGTGTGTATGAGGTCTGTCCAGAAAAAGTCCAACCATTGTTAATATAATGAGAATGGTTATATCCATGCTCCTGTGAGTCATCTGGGGAGACTCTGCTTTAGGCTGTGGGGGCACTGAAGCAGCTCTGCTCATTCTAGCACCTAAGTTGAAGGGATGATGACTATCTTGGGAATGTTCTTCATATGGCAGTGGCAGAAGTGCAAAATAACAAGTTCAAATACATAAGCACATTTAAACTCTCTTCTCAAACATTTTTTATAATACCTCATTTGCCAAAGCAAGTCATATGGCCAAGCTCAATGTCATTGCCTGGGGAAATATACTCTGAGCACCTAGAAGCCATGTCAACCATATAAATGCAAAATCTGTTTGGAAAATATCCAACCAGTGTTAATATAACAAAAATGGTTTGCACCCCATCGATGTAACCTGGCAGCCAAGGAGAGTGGATTGGAATGCACAAGTGTGAACAATGACAACTTCACTGTACTAGTCAGTGGGGGTACTAGACACCAGTGAGTGAGCATCTGTACTGTGTGGCAGTGGCATTCAAAATGAGTTAGTAGAGAAATGAATGTGCATCAAATTTTGCATTAACCTTAAACATTCCTCCACCGAACCTATCTGGATGATTCAGAAGGCCACAACTAAGGGCAACTGGTGACTGGCAGATTCATCATGACAACATGCCCACTCATACATCACAACTCATGAAGAATTTTTTGGCAAACCATCAAATCACACAGCCCCCTAAGCCCAGATTTGGTGCCCTGTGACATCTGGCTTTTCCCAAAACTGAAATCACCTTTGAAATAGAAGAGATTTCAGACCATCAGTCAAATTCAGAAAAATACAATGGGGCAGCTGATGGTGATCTGGAGAACTGTGGGAGGTCCCAAGATACCTATTTTGAAAGGGACTGAGGCATCATTGTCCTATGTACAATGTTTCTTGTATCTTGTATCTTCTTCAACAAATGTCTCTATTTTTCATATTACATGGCTGGATAATATAAATAATCAACCACTTTTTAGAGTCTACTCACTAAAGTAAGCATCTCCCAACCTTTCCTATTAACCCCCAAATATATATTTTCACACCACAGTACAGTATGCTTTCTGCTGCCATATAGCAGACTCTGGTTCTGAGTCTGGTACAGGTGCGTCTCACAGGCATCGGTAACAGAATATAATCAAACTCATTAATGTTGTCATTACTTTTATAGCCACCTGAGCTAAAAACATCAAAGTCATTCTCAACATTCTTACTCCCCCATGCCCACACTGAATCATCTCCAATTTCATCACCACCCTCTGAGGTTAGGCTTTTGGCCACCTTTAGTCTGATCTGCAACCAACACGGCTTTCATTGCTCTACCAGTTATTACTCAAAAATATAGAACTGATCAGAATCTTCATCTGCTTTAAAAAAATTGACAGTTCACCATTGCCTAACAGATGAAGTTTCCAAACTCCTTTAGGCGGAAGTTCTCAAACCTATTTGTCTGCAGTAACATGCAGGAGGGATGAAATCCACAGCGCTGACATGTATTCTTCACTGTTCTCGGGGCAACTCTTTTCACACTCATTCAGGTGAGGGAGGCTGGCACTGCTACTGATTGCAGTAGTCAAATTAACGGCCCTTCAAAAATGTCTACATTTTAATCCTTGCAATCTATGAATATGATAACTTATGTAGCAAAAAGGACCTTTAGTATGGATGAACTATGGATCTTAAATAAGGAAGATTATTCTGTCTTATCTAAGTGGGCCAAATATACCATATTTTGCCATATATCATGAGTGCCCAAGCTTTCAGGAAAAAAAAAATCTTTCCTTTTAATTGTTTTAAATTCAATCCTTTATTTATTTATATTTAGATACTTGTGTTTTTTGTATTATGAAGTAATTTTAGCATTTATTTTTGAACATATTATCATACAAGAAATTTAATGTACCAGTAACAAATTAGTACTACCCATTTATAATGTGCACCCTTATTTTTCCCTAAAAAAATTGGGCAAAAAAGTATGCATTATACATGGCAAAATATGTAATTATAAAGCAGATTCTAAAAAGAAGGCAGGAGGTCAGAGTGAGCAGATGGGATGATAGAAGCAGAGGTAGGAGTGATACCACTGCAAAGAAAAACAAAACAAAACATGGGGGAGGCGCACAAGCCAAAGAATGCAGTGGCCTCCGGAGCAGGAGAGACAAGAAACCTCTCCCCGGAGCTCGTGGAGGGGGCCAGTCTGCTGGCATTTGACTGTAACGCACGAGACTGACTTCAGACTAATCACCTCCAGAACTTGAACATCATAAAGTTGTGTTATTTTAAGCCACAGAGCCTGTAATAATATGCTGCAGGAGCAATGAGAAACTAATATAGAGATAATTGTTCTATTGAACAAATTAAGCAACTTGCATACTTTTTTTGTAAGTAAGTAACAAACTACTTAAGCTCTTCTTTTACCACCTCTCCCATGCCTCTTGCATTATGTACAAAAACTTCTAGACTAAATCACTGGCCTCCACTTTACTAGACTTTCATGCTGTAAGAGTAGGGAGATATGCTCTCATTTTCCTAAGAAGCTGCTAAAATGGTGATTTGGAAAAATGTTATAAATATACAAGGAAAAGCAAATAAATTATACCATGATGGAATGTCTTAAAATCAAGGCAATACAAGGTCAGAGAGTGATTATTTTGAGGCTGGAATTATTTGGGCATGTTTTAAGGATGTCTTCTAACTGTTTTTAAGCACACTTAATTTTTTTTATAAAGAAAATAAAGTGAGGTTGGAATGAATAGATTTATACAGGAATAAAGCCAGAGCATGTTGAGAGATTGGGTTTGATTGATAATTCAGCATCTTGCATTGAATAACTCATTTCATAAATATGTTTATAAATAATATATCATATATGTGATATATATGAAAATATATCACATATCATAAATATATAGTTTGATAAATTTTCACAAACTAAACATCTTAGGAAGTTCCTAACAACCTTTTCTAGTCACTAATCTCCAAGGGTGTTGGTTTGCAACCTCGGGTGTCCCCTCAGTGAAATCTGAAACTGTCCCACAGCACATAGCAGGCAAAGGCAGATGCAAGAAAGAGGCAGGCAGAGCACTTGGGATTAGTAGGTGATGCGTTAATAGGCAAGGGAACTCCCCACAAGGCTTGTCTTTGGTGACCAGAAGATGAGTAGATCTCTGTCTGTACTTGTAACAGGGAATGGACATGCTATACTTATATAAATCTACCCACATTAATGATAGTGAATACTAAACCCTGCTTGTTACTCTTTCAAAGCTAGAGATTCCATGTTAAAAGTTTCTTTTCTAAGTATAATTTACTAGAACCAACAGGTTAAATTCCTATATAAACCTAAGAAACAGCCTGACCTCAGAGTCGTGCTAAGCTGACAAAGACCAGATCGCCAACTCGAGGATGCTGACCAGAAAAGATCCATATTGGAACCAGCGAGGACACTGCCTGCAGGCCCACAACCTCTTCCCCGATCTCTTTGTCAGCTTTCTGTAAAAACCTCTCCCTGCACTAAAATGTTATGTTGTAACCATGATTTCGTATCTCCCAGATAGTTATCAAAGATATGTATTCTGTACCAAATCAAAGAACATAATCAACCCTGTGCTTTAGTTCCCCTTGCGGTTGTAAAACACACCAAGATAGGAATGCTAATGCATGTTAAGAGATAACACGGGAACAAAAGGAGTAACCCCAGGCAGGAGCTGCATGGCACCCCTCTCAGGCCCTTCCCCTTTTTTCCACTTCCCGCTCCCAAGAGAAAGTGCACTCCCCCTAGGAAATTTCCTCCTCTGGAATTCTCACCAACTCCCTATAAGAACTGCAGGCTTCCCCAGAGATGTTAAGATGAGTTTTTGAGGACAAGAGTCCCCACCTTCTTGACATGCTAGCACTTGAATAAATTACTTTCCTTCTCACCAGCACCTGTCTCATGAGTTTGACTCTCATTGTGACAGGCAGCCAAACCTGGATTCAGTTCCATACCCACCTATCGGAATCTTGCCAGTTTATACGGAGGTCTTAACTGGGTTCAGTCATGTATATCATCCAGACGGTCTCAACAACACCCTACTCTCTCAAGGTTACAACTTTGAAACAGCTCCTGGTGTGGGAATGGTGAGCAGAATATGCATTCCAAGGACCAGGGGTGGGGGGTGGTGAGGAGCCTTTGGTGACCTGGGTCCAGCTCATGGGCCAACCAGCAATCATGGTCTCTCCAAAACTTCCTCCAACAGTGGACAACCTAATTTCTAATGGATAGGTTAGTTTTGCCTTTTGTACTTTATATAAACGAAATCTGGTTTCTTCTAACATTAGATGTTGTGAGATTAAGGCATATGGTTACTAAAGATGTGTTAGTTCATTCTTATTACTACGTAAATGCTATGTTGTGAGTAGAATCCATCACAAGTTACATGTGAATTCTGGATATACTTTGAAAGTGGAGCCAACAGAGTTTGGAGACAGAAGGAATGTAAGGTATGAGAGAGAAGAGTAGATTAGGATTCCAAAAGTAGTATTAGAAACTAGGCCTGGGATACAGAAAAGTGAGGAAGAGTAGATTTGGAGAAAGAAAATGAGGATTTTGGTTTTGGACCTAAGTCTGAGATGTCTACTAGATACTGCTAACAGAGTTCAGACACAACAGTAAGCAGCTAGGAAAATTCCCTGGCAAGTAGAATAGGGAAACAGCTGAACACAGTGGCAGAGCCATTGACAGGCAGGTACAGATGGTCACCACGGTGGACGTCCCTGAGTGCCTGGCAGGGGACAAAACTGGGAAAAGAGGGACCTCTTCCACCCTCCCCAACCTCTTCTCCCCTGGCCTTTCCTCCCTGGAGATGACATCTAGGAGACAACATAGGCCCTCAGATGTGTTTCCTCTCCAGGCCAGAAATGCAGCACAACCAAGTGGCCGATGCCAACGCTCACTACAATGACTAAAAAGCCCCCTCCCGGCCACTGACCAATCAATGGAGACCATACCCTGAAAGGGCACACCTGGAGAACTGATGCATGTTCTACTGAAACCCACTCCTGAGAGCTCCCCTAAGACTCCCACCTGCAAGAAACGGATAAAAGCCCCAAGATAAAGGACCCAGGACATGCACTCTCCCTCTGGGGAGCAGCCAGCGCCACTCTCTTGCCCTTCCTTTTCCTACACCACTTCTGTCCCCACAGGGACACGTCTCCTCAACCCCAAGGCAATGGGCGGCTGGCAGCTTGTCCCAGGCTGACCCCCTGAACCTGTCCCCAACACCTCTTCTTCTCTGACTTCCCAGTGAGCTAAGGAAGCCCAGCCTAGGCTCTTCTGTTGCTTCTTCTGTGCTAAGCCCCTTCTTGTTTTACTGCCCCCAGCTTTAACAAATGCATTTTCATAGTCACCTGGACTCATGTCATAAAATCTTTCCAACATGAAGTCAAGAACCCACGCACTACAGCTGGCCCTAGGCAGACTTACTCAGGGCCAGGCCCCTGTCTGTTAAAAGAGTCACGTAATAAATAGTCAAATGTTTGAATCTATAGTTCTGGGAAGAGATAGAGGCCAAAGACATAAATGGGAGAGTCACCTGGACAGAGCTAGTACATGAAGCCCTGTGATCAGATCAGTTACCAAGGGAGTGAGTTTAACCAGAGAAGCGTCTGTGGTCAGGACTGTGTTATGCAGAATTACAGCTCTTAGGGTTGAGGGGATCAATCATAAGTCGACTTTAATTTAGAGGCATGTGAATGTTAGGTCCTTAAGAATAAGCCTGTGGAATATAAACGTTTAGCAGCATAAAGTCAGCTGCTGTTTTGAGGAAGCATATTTTTTGCAGACTTGGCCATTGGAAGGAAGGAGAGGTCAGGGAGAAGTAGGTGAAGCTGTCAATCAGCAGGCTCACTGTTTGTTAAGGGGCATTCCTATCTACATAAACACTGGTCTATTTCATTCACTTATTTCAATATGCACACAAGGAAAATTAAACTTCCGTCCTAACCATAAAGCCAAAACACAGTTGCTTAACATTTTTACAATGTTAGAATGTATGTTTCTTTTTGACATAGTTGCCATTAAATGCACAAAGCAAGGCTCAGTAAATGTTGAATGAATACTTCCACGTTTGCAGAGTACTTGGTGACCGCTGTGTGTATTTCCCTGTTAGATCTGTGCAAGTTAAGGAACCTTGCTTACTGCCTGGTTGGGAGAATGAAGAAATTCTATCAAATGCATCAAAAATAATCTTCCTGTGTGTATGTGTGTGTTTGTGGTAGGTGAAGACAAGAAGACTCAGGTTCTTACCTGGGGAAGTGGTCTGTCTCTTGGGACTATCATCGCAAAATCATAAGAAAGATGGTAAACCCTGGAAAAGCTGAGGATAGGTATCATGCTTTTCTGTCTTGACAGTTCATTATTTTTAAAGGGGCACCTGGGTTCCAGGCTGCAACCTCTGTTTATGTGTTACAAAGCAAGGAACTTAGGCAAGGTGGCTGGAAATGTCAGGGTTTTTTTTTAGAGTACTGTGTAAACACCTCAGTGTCTGGAAACATTCCCTCTTCTTTCTTCCTTGTACTGTCTTTCTGTTCTCCAGTAGTGCTTGTTTGATTCACTCAGTGATGAAGAAAATGTGTGTGAAATGTGTGTGCCCTATGGCAAGGGAAGAAATGGAGGGATATAGTGAATGGAGTGAAATCCTTCAGACAAGCATGGTAGGAACAGTAATCATTAACTTAAACAAACAAATAAACAAACAACATATAAATGAAATTTAGGAGGTGAAGAAGGTAAGCCACTCTCCATACTCAGGACTGCCCTGCAGAGTTTTATGGAAGGAATGCCACAAGATTGTATGTGATGGATTGTTAAGTATAAGGAACAAATTCCACAGAAGTCCTGAGAAGAAAGAAAAGAAGTTTCACTGGGGAGGTTTAAGAGGGGCTTTGGAATAGATGGATGTAAGGGGGCCGTGCAACCACGCCCCAAATAGAGATTTCACTTCTGTCAACTGGACACAGCACCAAACTGCCTGCAGCCCAGGACTGTGTGGCTAATCATTTTGTGCAATTGGCTGAGTCACAAATGTCATATGACTAAATCTAATTAACTAGAAAGCTCTGCGAGCCTCACATTCTGTCCCTGGTCTCCTGCTGGCAAAGGGTTTCCAGCCCCTGCCAGCCCAGAGGCTTCCCCGGCGCTCCTCTTTCTCCACTCAACCTATTAAAGCATGTCCATCAGGGTGGACAGAGAAACCTAAAATGTCAAGATTAATTCTAAACACTCAGGGAAAAACTCTGTTTGACAGCTGACTCCACATCAAAACTTACATAGCACAGTAGCACACAATTAGGGGAATTACCTAGAAAAGAGGAAGGCAAACAGGCAGAAGAGACAAAAAAGAAAACCAACCCTGAGAAGATGTGGACTGAGCGAGAATGGCGGTGGTGACAAAGCCAGGTTTGCAAGATGTAAAAGCCCACCGCCTGTACACCCCCCACTCCTTCCCTTCCCCGCTAATGGATTTGCATTCTTTTTCCTGCCAGGCCGAAAACTGGTTCTTAGTTGGGCTTCTGCCACTCAACAGCTGCTGCATTTTACCCCAGAGGCAGGTGCACCATTGTTGGGCAAAGTGACTCTTACTAGAGATTGAACAATTAGGTACTCAGGCGCCCTGCCCAAGAAGGACGACAGCATCACCACACAGCATCGGTGGGGGAGGAGAAAATTTTTTTTTTCTTCTGCAAAGTTAAAGAAAAAAGAAAATCTGAAGCTGAGGCCACATTTAAAGGAAGGCAGGCAACAGTGCCTTTAATTAGCTAGTTTCTTTCAAAATGAATATTTACATATAAAATTAAACAAAGAGAATTATTTTAAACACACCCTCAGAAAATTTAGAAACTTGGCTGGCATCTAATTCCAAGTATTTATTTGATGCCACTAAACTAGAAAATAATTTATTGTAACTGAGTAGTTATTATTTCACATCAAGCACTAAAAATCCATGTACCAATGTCAAATCCCAAAGGGCGTCTTTTCCTTTGAAACTGAACAGAGGAACTTTAAAAGGAAAAGGACTTGGTGGTAATTTTTCAAATTATTTTTAGATTCCCATTAACGTATAACAGAGGAAACAATACAGAAGAGAAGTATATTACAGTTCTTACTGTGCATTTTAAATTGTTTCAAATGGATATTCCAGCTTGGCTGAATATCACTAAGTTTGGGAACCTATGATTTTGAACTAAATAATGTCTGTTTTGCCTTGAAATATAGTCATTTCAGAAAAGCTATTCATTACACACGCTCAAGTGTGTAAACACAAACAATATTAAAAATAGTATGCGTGCACTTGTCCCAGAGTTACCATGAATGGGAATTCTGTGGAAGCTGTTTCTTCTTCTTTCTTTGTTTAGCTCCTACTCATATACTTTTACATACAGCAGCTATCAGATACTTTTTGTTCCTCCAAAGGTGAAATATAGAAATCGATTATCTTGTATTTAAGACACCATTAATTAGTGTTACCACACAGGAGCATGGCTTGTACTGCTTTTGGCAAATCTGATATATACTGATGCTTCTACAACATCCTTATTATTTTTCTCTTCTTAAAAATTGTTTTTATATGTCAGTTACTGAAAAAAAAAAGGAATATATTGTACTAGCTGAAAACTATATATTTGGTGGTTTATTATAATTACATTTATAATGGAAATTTGAATTAAATATGGGCAAGTACAAGTTGCATGAACTTTATGAAGCAAAAAGACTTTCTGGGTTAACAATAAAAAGTAAAATTTTTAAATAATTCATAATACAAATCATTGTCTTCCTATGTGAACTAAGAGAAGTGACTGCTTGGGCTCATTCATGTCTGAACCTCCCTAGGCCATTTAGGAGACTAGACCCAATCAGGCCTCCTTAGCTGGGGTTCCAAGAATAAAAGTCTCAGGAAGTACATGAAACTCTGATATTGTATGTGATACATTTGCATGCGTTTTGCATATCTGTATGTTTGTGTGTTTGTGTGGCGAAGAGAGTCCTTAGCTCTTATTAGACTTTCAACTGGATCTGTGTTCACGATATACGAGGTCAACTGTTGTGCTAGACAGTCTCTAAGATTCTTTAAAATCTCCCAAGTTATCAGATGTCTAAGAGCCAAACTGATTATCAGGTAAATGTCATCTTTCAAGGTCATCACTCAAACGCCCCTCTCTGAGTGACTGTCGTCTAGTGATTTCCACTTGGGACGATCCATCCACAGTGATGACCAGCAGCGTGAAGATTTCAGGAAAGTCCAGTACATCAATTGCTGGCCCCCCACCCCCACCACATACACATGTATTTCAGTCTTCTTGCCTTGTTTCACAGGGGGCAGAAAGAATAGTGAGGAAGGAAGAAAAATACCCAGAGGTAAGAGGTAAGAGTTAAGGAGGATAGGTAAAGGGGAGCAGAATTAGCCATCCCAAAGTATTCCTCATCAGCATAAAAATTATTTTAGACTGAACTTATTTTTTAGGGTTTTTTTAGTTGAGGCATAATATACAAGATAGTATAATATACACAATTGATATTTATGTGAGGCTGATTACTTTTAAGAAACAGCATACAGAAGTGAAGCTCTGGTAACTGAGTAGACTCTACCCTTTTGTAAGAGACATTCACAGGGGAAACTCCCTTTTGTAAGGATGCCTCCTCTCTGTACCAGGAAGAGGAGGAGGACTAAATCTCTAGAAACTCTTACCCACAGAGAAAGCAAAGATCTAAATCTTCATGGCAACCTCACCCTATTCCGTGTGCCTTGCTTGATCACCCCCCACAACTGACTCTCCTCAACCCCAACACCTTTTGTCCCAGCCAGAGATGCTATTTAATATTTAAGGTGGCTTGGGCCATTTCAAGAGATATACTCAGTTTTCTTGGTTATACCCCATGTATACAGGAGATATACATGTTATTCAAATCCTTGTTTTTTTTTCTCCTGTTAATATCTTTTATTACAAGTTGGGGCTCTTGGACAAGAACCTAAAAGGGTAGAGGGACAATTATTTCCCTCCCCTACATAGTAGCAAAGCGAAGAAAAGAAATAATGCAACATGTCTATAGGTCCATCTGCCCCCTTTACCCTCTAGGCAGACACCAGATTTGCCTTGGGCTGTCACACTTCCCTACTGGATACCTGTGTGCCAGGTGCCTTTGGTCGGCCGTGCCCTGACTCCTGGTCCCGGGCAGAAACAGCCAGAGGAGATCGAATCTTGTAAGGACCATTCTCAAACACATCAGGAGGCTACGTGCTACTGTGTGGGTATCAAAATCATCTGAGAAGTTTAATTCCTAAGACAGTTTTTCCCCATTGAAAATACCTTTCAAATTAGAAGTCAAACAAATGGAAACATGTATTTTAATATATAAGTATCCGCTTCTCTTACTTTCGAAACATTGTAAAACGAGTAAAGTGAAGTTACCTACCATGTAAAGGGAATGCCTTGTCCCTTGGTCTTAGAAGCATTTATAGGGACATTTATGGGGACAATAACCACTCAATGGTGATTGTTAGACCCATTTAGAACACTCAGCCCACACCAACACACACATAAACAAGGTGGGTTGCTCGCCATTCTAATGCCCAGCTTAGCCCATCAGCCTACCCTTGGCTGCAATTCATTCGTTTTTCTAACCAAGGGAATAAGTGGTCCTACACCTCGGGGCCAACACCCTAGGAGAGAAGTCGGCAAACAACGGCCCATGGGCTGAGTCCTGCCTGCCACTTGTTTTCATAGTGCGCACAAGCTAACAGTGGTTTTACGTTTTAAAATAGTTGTTGAATAAGTACTTACATAATAACCCAATTTTCCCTCTTAACCCACAGACCTTAAATTATGTTTGGCTCTTGAGAGAAAAACAAGTTTGTCTACTCCTTGTCTAAGAGATACACATCACAGTGAGAAGGGGGGTGGGTGAGAAAATGAGTTTAATCTTATCTCACGCAGTCATACGGATGCAAACATTTTAAATAAAATATTAAAAAGTAAAATATCTATAATTATTCAGATTGTATATCCATCATGACCAAGAAATATTTTTCTCTTTCCCCAAGAATTCAATAATGGTTAAATGTCAGAACATGCAGGAATGTAATTGTGATATTACAGGTAAGATTAAACGAGAAAATGTAGACGCATGCAGAAAAAGCACCCAATGATATAATGGAATACGGAACTGATGAATGAGGCCATCATGTGAACAATCAGACACAACTCTTTGATTCAGACAGATCTGATGATCACATGTTACTGGGTTTTCTCGAGTTTTCACAAAACTCATCTTGTCACTGAAACAAACTAAATCTGGTGGGCTGATGGACTTTTTAGCTACTTGCACAAATCCTCTTTGCAAATGTCTATCTATCTCATCTTTGTTATCCTTCTATCAACCTATCTGGAGAAGTTTTAAAGAGTTAGAAACAAAAATGTTAATTTTATTATTCCTTCTTAAGAAATCAGTTTGGTATCAGAGAATCCATTAAATTAAATCTGACTTCCCACACTTCATTTTTTTCTTCCTTTTTCATATATATTAAGTATAATTAACAACTAAAATAATAAAGTATTTAAAGTGCATAGCAGGTCTTCAGATAACTTAATTTTGTTCAACATAGTGCGCTGTAAAGTTGATGAGAAAAAAATTGATTCCTGGCCAGGACCACATCTGCGTGGACTTTGAATGTGCTCCCCGTGCCTACCTGGTTTTCTCCAGGTGCTCAGGCTTTCTCCCACACCCCAAAGACGTGCTTATGAGGTGAACAAGCATGTCTAACTGTCCCAGTGTGAATGAGCGTCTGTGTGCCCACCTGGTGCCCTGAGCTGCTGGGACAGGCTCCAGCCACCAGTGACCCTGCACTAGAATGAGCAGTTAAGAAGGCTGATCTTACATATTTTTATTCATCTTCCTTAAATGTATGTATGCATAGCTCACACCATTTCCATGTTTAATATTAAAAGTGTTTTGGGTCTTTATTTAGAAGTTTGGTGATTTTTTATGAGCAAGAATATGCTATGGCAACTTATTTTTTGTTTATATGAATTAGCCTAGGGCAGCAATTTTCAACCAGTGTGCTGCAAGAATTTTTAAAATATGTCCTACTCAACCATTTAGTCGGGGTGCTGACCTCTTTTCCCTTACATTGTCAATTTTTTTTAAAAAATGACAACAGCCAACACAACAATAGCTGTCTGGTGCAACTGAATCAAAATTATAGCCATGTTTTTTTCAGATCAGCAAAAAATACACTTTTGATGTGCTGCAGAATTTTAGTAATTAGTTTATATGTGCCATGAGATGAAAAAGGTAGAAAACTGCTAGCCTATGGTAAAATTGGTTTCATTATACACTTTTTGCTTAAAGCCACAATTTCCAAGAACCTATTGACAACATTAAGTAAAGGCACCCTGTACATCACTGTGATTTATTATACACATACATTAGGGAAGGATTCCCACACCTAGTTGATTGACACATGTATCACTTCACAGATTTGTCCTTTTTGAGTGAACATATCTAAGTTCTCTCTTTGCAAATTTCAATTACATAATACAATACTGAGTTTAGTCATGTTTTCATTAACTCCTCAGACCTTCCTCATCTTATAGCTGGAAGTTTATACCCTTTACCAACTTTTTCTTATCTTCCCCTGCCACACGCACTTCTTTTGTGGAAGGCGGGTCTTGATTCCACATCTTACGCTCACCCATGGAGTAAGCATTCCACACCAAGAGTATAGAAACCTCCCTGCTGGACACAGAACAGTGCGGGGATGAGTGAGCAGGCCCTGGACGTGGGCTGCCTGCCTCTGAATACTTGCTCCAGTGATTATTAAACTCTGGCCTTGGAAAAGCACTTGGCTCTGCTAAGCACCAGTTTTTTCATTTATAAATAAAACATAATGATAGTGACTTACTCATAATGTGGTAGAAAATACAACTAAATATATATGCACGTGTGTACACACACATCCACACACACAAAACTTGACTGATATAGGGTAAGAACTCGTAAATAATGGCTCTTCTTTTGGCAGAGAAATCATTCAATTGCTGACAGATTGGTTTTGTTTTAGGTGACTTGCCAGGCAGGAGACCCACGAGGCCCAGCTGTATAGTAAGTAGTTCCTGTTTCTATTTTGCTGTGGCCTCCACTCTACAATCAAGGTAAGTCCCCGCCTCTTCAGCTGGTTTGTGTGTGGCTTAAATCTCAGCAATAAAGCTCCGATTGGGAAGCTGGGTTGCTGGCTGCTGAGACTTGCTTTTTCCAGGCTGGTGCCCAAGCAGGTTTCAGGCCAACCTGCATAAATCAAGTTGTCAGCTTACTCCAAGGGAACATTTTCAATATTTGTAAAGAGCTCCCCACAGATTATGCTCTTAGCTCTTTATAAAGAAACAATTCAAACTGTACCAATGTAACAAATTCTGTGTGGCTTTAGCTCAAATAACTAAAAGAATGGGAGATTAAGCTAATTCTTTTATTTCCTAGGCTACATAATCAGGCAATGTATTATCTGTGCAATATAGGAGCATTCATCTGTCTTCAATTTAGAATTATATGATATCACTACAAAACATGATGTCACTGTTCCACTGTTTTTGAAATCCGAGTAACGAACTGGTGAAAGATGTTTAGTGGAAATTTTAGAATTATTTTATGATGTGTAGATATGAGTTCCTAGATGCGCAGATGCATTTGGCAATGATTCTGTCCCACTGAGCTGATGACGGCTTCGGCTCGGCCATCTCTTAAATGAGCAATGGCTTTTAAGTTACATAGCGTTTTCCCCCCTGCTTATTATGCAGTGGACTTGTTTTAGTACTTCAGTGTAGCTTTTCATAGAATATAAGTTTAGGAAATCCTTAGTTATCATGAAGGTAACTTGTCAACATCATGAGTGCTTTGGTGGTGTCCAGCATCGTCATGCCAAGGAGAATCGCATAGTACCTTTCTCCTTTTGTATCCCGGTATTCATTATTTATTTAAGAAATAAATTGGAAGGAAGGAAGGGGAAGAAAGAAAGAAGGGAAGAAAGAAGGGAAGAAGGAAGGAAGGAAGGAAGGAAGGAAGGAAGGAAGGAAGGAAGGAAGGAAGGAAGGAAGGGGGAATTTGTTAGCCATTCAAGTTAGATATATATGCACAAAACAAATTAAAACAGAAACCTTGCTCTTACCTGTAACAAACTAGTCAAATAGTGAGAACTGCCCTTAAGAAGTCAGTGATGTGACTGGGCA
Organism: Anoura caudifer; assembly: GCA_004027475.1. Taxonomy (NCBI): domain Eukaryota; kingdom Metazoa; phylum Chordata; class Mammalia; order Chiroptera; family Phyllostomidae; genus Anoura; species Anoura caudifer. The sequence goes on from PVKU01006873.1 coordinate 30,122, forward strand.
GAGAAGGCAAAGACAATCTATTGGTGGTCAGTGACTAATTTAATTATGTGATGATTTCACACTTTAAAACTCCAGTTAAATTAAAGTTTATTGTTCTTCATTAGCCTGTGCCAGAATACCTCTCTTTGTGCTCAACTCAACTTTCTGGCCTTCAACTGTCCAATGTGCAGCTCATACGACAGAAACACGGTTGCATGACTATGAATTCATTAGTAACTGTCAGGGGATACGTTTAGATGACATTTTAGATGACATTTTCCTTACTCATACCCTTACTAACCCTTGAGAGTGGCTTCAGTTGAGTTCAAGCACTTCCTAATCTTTAGTTAGAAGGAGAATTTATGAAATTTAGGTAGCAAATTTAGAAACTACAGCAAGAAAGAAAGGTTTCATTACCATTTTGAAGTGGCATTCGGTTCACGGTGGAGGTAGGGGTGTTGCGAACCATGAAGCCTGTGGCAGCACATGAGAGACTCAAGGGTAAATATAAAGAACAGAACAGCAGAAAATTACATTTCTGTTTGTTTTCAAAATATTTTTTTAAAACCCTGAAGTTCCTATATTCTGCATCCCCTCTACCTCACTGTCTTATCCTAAAGAGCCTCAGTTTTCATTTTAAAAATGTGCTAGAACTTACTTGAGTTTCCCCTTAAAATCCAACCCTCTTTGACCCTTTGTTTCCGTCCACCCTTGTAGCCTTTTGAGAAATACTAATACCAATGCTGCCACAATATTTTAAGTAAATCATTATATGGCAGCATAGCTAAAAGAAAAAAAATTAAACAGACAGCAAATCAAATATCTAAATAAACATATGTTCTGCATCCTCTACAACTACAATCCATAAAAAGTAGAATCTTTAAAATAGAATTTTTAAAAATCCAGGGCTTTTAGTGACTTCTATCAGAACTGCGTTTTGAACTGTCATCCATGCCTTGTGGACCCTCCCGAATGGCAGAACCCAGCCCTGTCCATCTGTCAGCAGCGGCTGCCAGCGCTGTCTGTCCTGTGAACACTTCCCAGACAGTGTTTCAACTAATTGAGCTCAGCAACATTAAATATATAGTCCGATCACAAATGGATGGCTTTAAAATATTCATTAATGATAGCCATTACCTCTAATGTTATTGATGCAAGCTAAATTATAGGAATAATTCATCTTTTAAAGTTAGGCATGTCCAAGGTAAGAGGAAATTTTCCCCACGCCACTAAAGCTTAGGAAATAATCCCCTTTGCTAGAAAGTAGAGTGAAAGTAAAAAAGAATAAGGCTTAAAATACCCGAGAGTGGGCCAGGGCTTTACACAAATTAAATATGGTTCTGTTGAGTGCATTAAAAAATAATCTAATGACCCTGTTTAGTGGATATCCAATGATTTAATATAGTTTTTAGTTCACTTTTATTGCCCTTTTGCTCACAGCCATGCTTTCTTCTCAGAGCATTTCTGAAAGCTCTCGTAAGAACAGTGCTTTCAACGAATACATGTTTCTCCTGCATGACACACAATGACGAGAAGTAGGGTTTCACAATTAACTATTGCTTCATACTCCACAACTCAGGGACTTAAAACACCAGCCGTTTATTATTACCAGGACTTGGCAGGTCCTCTGAAGTTAGCCCTTGCAGGCACATTTAACCACAGCACCAGCTAGACTAAAAGGCCATCCTCATTCACAGTTAGCAACTGAGGCTGGCAGTGGGCTGGGGGCTGGGTTCCACCGGGATGGTTATACTGCCTTTTCCATGTTGTCTTTAACCTGGGGGTCTTCATGCCTTGGTTCTCTCAGGCCAGCATTACAAAATGGCACAATCAAAAGATGTAAAGCCTCTTGAGACTTGGGTGTGAAACTCACTCATTGTCACTTCTGCCACAACCTGCTAATCAAAGCAAGTCATCAGGTAGGCTCAGATCCAAGGGTTGAGGGAATAGATCTCACCAGATCTTGACCAGAAGAGCAGCGAAGTCGCAACGCGAAGGAGCTGCCAAGGAGCCCAGGGAGGGCTGGCAGCAGTCACTTAGCAAACAATGGACCCTAAAGGGTGGGAGCCTGACCCAACATGCTCCTTCGTACAGCAGCTCAGATTCCATCCTAACTCATAGTAAGTTACAAATTAGCACTGGCTCTCTCTGGCAGAAACTCAGACTGTGTTGGTAACCAACTAGTGCTTTATGAAGGAACAGAAAGACAAAAGACAGTTATTAACATGGAAACAGCTGGGCAGATATCAGAAAGCAACAGAGCTGAGCCACACAGAAACTCACAGCGTTTCAGTCCTTGTTCCCAACTTCCCACGCAGCTCCTCAGTGGGTGCCCTACGACACTCCTTATCCATAAGATAACTTCCTGCCTTACTTAAACTAATTTGGGTTGGATTTCTGTGACTTGTACCTAAAAGAAATTCTTAACTCACAAAGATTTACATATATGTGTGTATCATTATTCTCACATTATATTCATGTGGCTTTCAGTTTATGGTTTTGTGCATTTCACTAGTGTTGTTTTTCCAATTTCTCTTGGGTTTTTTTTATGCCATTTAAAATATTATTCTAACTTATTTTCTGGAAGTAAACAGACTTGGAAAGTTTATGGAAAGAAAATTATAACTAAGCAAGTTCTAAACCCACCTAATCCCAGAGTGAAATAAAGTTCCTAAAATAATACTTTGTTTGATAGACCATCTAAAAATTCCACATTAGGCTTTTGAACATTTTTTTTAAATTTTAATATTACTGATGGCTTAATATGAGACAAGCATGGTATTATTCGTTGGGCACATAAAAATGAACAAACATTCCCTGTACTTATGATGCTCATATTCAAGGTAGGGAGATGGTCAATTATAAGCATGAAGAAATTACTTGCCAAAACAGATATGGGAAAGGTTGGTGGTTGGTCCTTAACATGCATTTTCTACTTCCCCCTTCCTGCGGAAGCATTACCTGGACCTACGGCCTATCAGCCAGAGTCTTCACTTCCCAGCTTCGTCTGCTCTTAGTGTAACCTTGTGATTAGGTCCTGAACAGTAGGATGTGAGTGACAGTGAGGCATGTCCTTGAGACTATTAGGTCTGTGTTTTCCTGGCCTCTGTGCCTCTTGCCACGGGCTGGGAGACGGTAGAAAATGGGGCAGCCGCCTTGGACCAATGAGTGTGAGCCACATGCACAGGATGGCAGAACTGTCCACCAGGCCTCCACCACTCAGCCAACTCTGGACTGGTAGTACCTACGAGAAAAGTAAGCTACGTTGTCTTGTTCAGGGCACTGTATTTTTGCACATTTTTGTTATACAACCTAGCATATATATTAACTCTTTTGACATGAATGAAAAACTAGCTGTGGGAACAGACATTTAAGAAATTGAATCTTCAGGGAAGGGGGTTTAAGGGATGAGGGGACCTTGTGAATGTAGTTTCATTAACATTACACTGATTAAGATCCCTATCCTTTCCCTTTGTATTTCCAGGGTTTAGCTCAGCATCTAAAATCTTGTAGGTGACTAATACAGATTAGTGAAAGGAGAGAAGGAAGGGAGAGAGAGAGAGAAGGAGGATGGACAGAAGGAATAAAGGACTGACAAATGAATTCTAGGATTTCACACTATAGCAGGTCTCCTTCTCCACCAAACCCACCTCTGCCACCTCCCCCACCAAAAAAAGTTAACTCATGGGAAAACTCATTATGCCACAAAACATATGAAATTGTTACATCATGTAACAGAATTTTTATAAAGATGTGATCATATTCATTACTTTTATATAATTAGCATATGTAAAAAAGGGCTCAAAGAGAATCCTCAGTTTAAAAATGCATTGTGTATCATCAACAGGTAAGTTAATGACTCCAGAGTACATGCCCCTCTCGTGGGCTAGGGTCCTGCTATCAGCTTAAAAAGATTCTGACTCTTCAGTGTACTGTTTCAATTTCAGTGCCATCTACAAGGAATAAGTTTGCATAAAAGTATACGTTTTAAAAATAAGTACACTCATGCACTCCTTGGTATTTACCCCAAGGAGCTGAAAAGTTATGTCCACATAAAAGCCCGCACAAGACTGTTTATAGCAGCTTTATTCATAATGGACAAAAATTAGAAGCAACCAAGACATCCTTCAGTGGATGAATAAATAAAAAAACTGGGGTCCATCCAGATGAGGGGATAGTATTCAGCATTATAAAGAAAGGAAAAATCAAGACATGAAACGACATGAAAGAACCTTCAATGCGTATTACAAAGTGAAAGAAGCCAATCTGAAAAGGTTACATTCTGTATGATTCCAACTGTACGACATTCTGGAAAGGGAAAAATTATAAAAAGATCAATGGTTTGAGGGGTGGGGAGAAAGAGAGACGAACAGGCAGAGTACAGAGGACTTTTAGGGCAGTGAAATGTTCTGTGTGATATTATAATTATGGATACATATCATTACATTTTTGTCCAAGATCATAGAATGTACAACACCAAGAGCGAAACCTGTAGACTTTAGCTGATTAGAATGTGTCAATTAGAATGTGTGTGTGTGCATATACATGTATATGTATATGTATATATACATATACATGTATATGCACATATATATATATGCACACACACACACTCACACACACACACACACCCCATGCTGGTGAACAATGTTAATAAAGGGGGATGGTATATATGCACACACACACACTCACACACACACACACACCCCATGCTGGTGAGCAATGTTAATAAAGGGGGATGGTATGCATGTATGGGGGCAGAAAGTATATGAAAATCTCTGTGCCTTTCCCTCAATTTTGTGTTACCTGAAACTGCTCTAACAATGTCATAAAACTGTACGTACAATACCCAAATGTTCCCACCATGAGTTACCACATAACAGGCAGTTTGATTTGAAAAGAAAAACAAAATATAGACAATCTTGACTTTCAAGGACAAATACATTGTGATTAGCCTGTTTATGGGGTTGGAAACCATTCAGCTCAGTCTGGATTCTAACACCTGCTTTGCCATTAACATGTCACTTGGCAATTCTCTTACATGCTCTACAATGGTTTCTTCATCTAGAAACCTAATAATGGTATACTAGTTAGGAATATACTCCATTTTCTTCAGAGTTAGAACTGAGTTTAAAATCAAAAGCTGATAATGACTAGCCGTCAGAACCCGGGCTGATTACATAAGCTTTCTGAGGTTCACTACTCTCGACTATAAAATGAGGAAAACAGAAAACTGCTTAACTACCTGAGTGTAAAAAAAGAGCAAAAAAATCTCTCGATAATCAGGCATGGAAAGAATAATGTTTAATACTTCTTGTTCTCTTTGTTGATTTAAAACTTGACTGCTCGTATTTTGAAATGCTAAATATGTATGCGTGCCTTAGTAATACGAGGCAATTTTATAGCCACTGAATCAGCCTCACTGGGACCAGACAGGTGCTGATGACATGCCAGTCCAACTTTAGCGCCGTGCTGCTGTTCGCTGCTCCAGCAAGCTTACAGAGATGATTACTTTCATTGCATGTCTCCTAAGTACTTGACTGCCTACATTTTTCTTTGAAAATGATCTACTTCATTGTTTTTGGTGTCTCTCTATTCTAGTTTTTTTTTTTCCTGTAGTTTAAAGGCAATTTACCAAATAACATATATGTGGCTCAGTTTCAGGCATTGAAAGGAGAAAGCCATCTCCTCCAAAAAATCTTAGACAGGGTTTCTCAACCTCAGCACTACTGGCATTTCGGGCCAGATCATTCTTTTCTCTAAGGGGCAGTCCTACACATTGCAGGACGCTCAGCAGCATCCCTGATACACTGCTAGGTGCATGAAGAATACACACCCCAAGTTGTGACAACCCAAAATGCCTCCACCTGTAGTCCCACCCCCACCCCCACCCCCGGAGGGAAAGCTGTCCATCGTTCTAAATCTAGGCTATCCAAAAAGGTGACTATTTAAAATTAAGTGCAATAAAATAAAATAAAATAATTACAAGTACCTCAGTCACACTAGTCACATTGTAAGTGCTCAGTGGTGGCCTTGTGGCTAAGTGGCTACCATACCAGACAGCACACATATAGACCATTCTCATCACTGCAGTAAGTTCTGCTGGACAGAACCGCTTAAAATCAAAGCATATGACAAAATACAACAAAAGTAACAGTAAAAAAGGAAAGAATAATAATGGCACCATGCCAGAATATTCTCCCTTATAAAACTCCTAATTATCCAGAAGATCTGTTCAAAAGGTCCTTGTATAAAGTTTTCCTCAACTCACCCATTATAACAAGAGCTTCCAAGAGGCTTATTCCTCATAGTTCAAAATGTAACTAATGATTAAGGGCAACTGCAAAACAAACACTTATTGGATGGGCTCAGTGATTGAGCTGTGGTATTGCTTAATCTCTACTACTAGCTAAATTAGGAAGGATTCTAAAAGAATTTTAACCAGGTATATAATCCAGCAATTGCTGGAGACTCCATCTAGCTTGAGACCCTATAGTTAAAACAATCGTAAGATAAAAAAATCAACTGAGTTGCAGAGGATTCCACTTCAGCAAAACCAGAAGTGGCCTGCAGAGCCACCCAGCTTTGAGGACTTTAGGCCTTTGAGCATCTTGGCCAGCTTATTCCTGGAAATTTGTAGATTAAAGAACCCTCCTTGTTTCAAGCTCCAGTGTCCCCAACATGCTGAGACAGCAACATGAGGCCACATTTAACAATCTAGAAGACCAGTACCAACTAAAATCAAAATTTGTTATTTTTAATTTAAAGAAATTGTAAGAATAGTCACATGACCTACCACCAGCTTCGCAAAAGCCTGAGCTGGGCTCTTACTGGCTACGGTGTGACTCTGCGTATGTGTATGTGTATAGGTTGGAGGGGGCACTTTTGTGGGTATAAAGCGCCATATTTAACAAATTTCTTAAAAACACCACTAATATTCTCCCTCAAACCTTAATCCCTAAAGTGAAGAAGCAACACTTCCTTATACATTTGATAATTTTAGTAATGTGATGCTATTCATGCTTTCAGGAAGTAGTTACTGAATTTCTACTAGGTCCTGCTTTATGACAAGAAGGTTGGATAAGCTTTCATTAATGAATTCATTATAAAAAATATGTTCCTGTTAATGCAACATGTATACTGGGCATTGTGTACACTGAAAATGTACACAGATAAGAACATTCTCACAGTGATTATAATCTTATGAATGGTAGAAAGGCAAAAATAAAAAAGTATGCAAGTACCATTAACATCAAATGGAATGCAATATTCCATTTGATGTTAGAATCACAAATTTTTAAGGCTGTATAAAAAGAGAAAGATCACATCTCTGTGGAAATTCAGAAGCATTTCCAGTCTTTTAAACTACATGTTAAGGATTACGTAGGATTCTGCCATATTCCTGCGGGGAGAGATGCTATTCCCAGCTAAAGCCAACTTTCAATCTAGAAGGGATGGGTGTGCGTTCTGGGGAGCAGGGTGCGCGCTGGGATGACGATGGAGAGCTCAACAGTCAGTCAGTCCGGGAGTTAAACAATAGCTTTAAGCATCTTTCCTCACCCCCTTCCTGTCCCCCTCCTTTTTTTTCCTCCTTCCCTCCCTCCCTCTTTTAAATAAAGAATCTTACCCAATGTGCATATGGAATTCATATTTTAACAAGATCCCCGGTCAATTTTAAGGTACACTGCAACTTTAAAACCACCTGCATAAAAGAATATTGGAACATATAAGGTCAGAGAATGCAGATAGTTTGGATGGTTCCAAGAAAAAGTATGAGTGACGTACATCTCTGAAAATGTTTGAATAAATAGAAGAGATACTCTTTTCTTCTCTTGTGATTTTTAAAGAAAATGAGCATCATTCCAACCAATGGTCATCAAGTGTTTGTTAAAATAAACAGTGAGCTAAAGACATTAATTTCATCTGAACCACATTAAGGACAAATTTAAAGTGTCCTGTTTGTTGAAAGATAATGAAAAAAAAAATATCTCTGATCCTGGATTTCCAATTCTCTTACCTACCCTCTACCATAACCTCTAATTATTCCTACTATTTCTAATATATACACCTGTATATCACAGATATCACAGGAGGGCTTCCAAGCGAAACTACCGTGTCTCACCTCGGGTGTTGGCACCCATCTCTTCCTAGCTTGGTGAGTTGTACTAAACCTATTAACCCCTCTGCTTAGGCAGACTCTTCGGTCAGCTCATTCCCTTACCCTCTGGGATCACACCCTGGTTTTATTCTATCTTAGGGAAAAGGAAGTTTAAAAGTGCACTGGGACGATAACTAGTCTTAAAGTTTTGGGAAGGAGTGGTCTCAGTCATCACTTCTTTCTATATTTTTTATGGACCGCTCTGTACTCTCAAAACCTACTTATTCTGGCCTCCGGAGAACCAGTAAGGTTTCATCTGAAGGGTCCTGAAACTTATTAAAAATGCAAATTCCATCTTTGTTTCTTAGAGATGAATTGTTTTTGTTTCTTAAAGATGCATTTTTATTAACTCTCATTTTAATGTTCAGTTCATCAGATCTAAGGGCTGGAAGAAAGTATCCAAAACCTCAGTAATGTAACACAATAAAAGTATGCTTCTGTTTCTTGCCACAGCCCAATGATGGACAGATGTGAGGTGGGGAAACCTGATTATTTAAGAAGCCAGGCTTTTTGTCCTAAGGCCTCAGAGACTTGCACTGTATTCTCTTCCTCATTGAACAGGGAAGATAGAAGGTGGAGAATGGCATGGGTGTCATGGGGCTGGGATTGTAAATGGTATACGCTGTCACCGTCAACATTCCATCGGCTATGGCCCAGTCACATGCCTCAGCTGACTGCAGAGGAAGGTAGTAAATGTTGCGTACCTTTGCGCCAGGAGGAGGTCTGCCATCCTATGTCATCAGCATTGATAGCTGCTATTGTGCATTATAAATTTAACTATAAATCACTGTTTCTGACCCAATTCATTATCACTTTAGTCTGTTGTAGGTCATTTAAATAATGTTAGAGATGCACAACTTTTCAGCATTTTTGGCCCAGAAGTTTCAATAACTAGACTTCCATGTGTATGTGTGTGTATGTGTGTATATATCCCTGCAAATATGACTCTCCACATACTCACTGCTAACGCAAACACAAAATACGCTTTTAGTGGTTGAATGAAACTTCATTAGTGATGTGCTGCCTGCAGCTCTGCTCTATTGAAATAACTGAAAACACATAGCTAAGTAAAATCAAGTTACTGAGTCATCTTAAATCTAGAAGATATTTTTAATATGAAACTTTGCTTATGCAGTAAAAGGTAATTCATAAATTTGGCCAACCAATCTATTATAAATTGTTCAATTAATTCCTCTCTACCAGAGAGCAGGAATTGGGAGTCTAAGTTAAAGTGTCTTTTATGCCCCTATGCAGACCACCAGAACAGTCACCTGACTACGTAACTGCGTATCCCTCAGGATGCCACTGTCCACCTTGCCCTTGACACATCTCACTATTCTTATTGCTGAAGGGGGCAGGGAGTGGGTGGACTGGGGTGTTGCCTTCATATGAGTCCTAATGCATTCCAAGTACCCCACAGCCAGCAAAAGGCTTTAAATTTAACTTACATTGATTTGATTACTTTTCTTAAACAATAAAGAAAAATAGTATCATACCTGAAAGTCCATGTTCTAGCTCTGATCCTCCCCCAATGGGTTGGGGAACCTAATACATCTATTGGGCAATTACTGGGAATCAGGTTTCTCCTCTTTAGAATACCAGGAAACGATGCAACATTCAAGTTCTTTTTCAGATCAAAAATTATATAACTCTGTGATTGTGGATCTATTATAAAATAAGTGGATAATATTATTAGATCATATTAAGTTTGTGATGACTAGCACAAACACAGAAAAATGCTGCTGCTGTGTATGCATGTTAGAAACCTACATAAGAAATAGTATGTGGTTTAGTTCTTCTAACGCATACCCCACTTTTTACCTTGCAATGCCCTTTGAAATAAAAGAGAAAGGTACCATGTAAACAGACAATATTGATAGTGAAGGTGAAAAACATACAAGTCATGAACACCAAAATAGTTCTTTTCTGGATAGAAAAGACGGTGGAAGTAAAGCTACACAGAAAGAGATTGGGAATCAAAGTGTGCCATAAATTCAAACCAATTTCTGCTGCGTGAAAGAAAAATATCAGGATCCATACAAGATGAATATAAAGTTGAATTATTCAGTGAAACAAACAAGAAGTATAGCAACATCAATCTTATTCTATACCTGGAAGAATTGGCTTGAGCTTTTACCATAGAGAAATGCAAGTTGAAGATTATAAATAAAAAAAAAAAAAAAGAACAAAAGTATGAGTGGCATAGGTTTGATTGAGAAGGAAAGAGAAAGGGGGGGGGCAAATTATTATCTAAATTTCCAATCACAAAACTGTCAAATAACAGGACTATTTTTAAGCATCTGAGAGATATAAAAACTGTCTAGAGCAAGACTCCAAATTACTGGCACAGGAGCATATGGTTTAAAATTCCAGTAAACTAATAGCTAATCCTAGGAAAAAAACAAAACAGTTTGTTACAATTCTTGAAGGTATTTCGGAAGCATCCAGCACTCCCGGAACAGGAAGCACTCATTCAGAATTAAAATAAGCAATACAAAATTGCATAGATAGATGTATAAATAGCTGATATCTAAACTATATTAAAACTGCATTTGAGATCATTATTAAGTTCACATAACTGCATGCTTCAGAATTAATCTTTTCCTTGAAAGCTGAATGTGGAGGTAAAAAGAGGAGATAAGAAAGGTACCCAATTAATTTAGTGATTATATTCATTTTAATCGAGAGAGAATGTTATAAATGAGGTATAAATGTGAATTAAAGTATGCTAACTCTTAACCAGGTCCTTCCTCAAAGCTGAAAGTAGGTCAATTATCTTCACATTGTTCGTTTTCTTTTTTTTATTTTTTATGGTCGTTCAATTTCGGTTGTCCAAAATTCAAAACAAGACTAATAAAAAAAAATCACAAAATCTACTCATTGTCCTCAGGTCAGGACCTCTAAGTAGTGTAACTATCTGTTTTCTGATTCTGAAACAAACGAGTTAGGAGGCACCTCGGCAAGGGGTCCATATTTATAAAAAGTGTTTATATCTTGACATTTACCCCAATGTCTTTTCTGGCATTTATCTTACCTTCAAAATTGGAATACAAGGTAGCTGTGCTCACCACTGCCCCACCAGGTCATAACAAGTGTTGGACAAGTGCTGGAGAGGTTATGGAGAGAAAAGAACCCTCATTCACTGCTGGTGGGGATGCAAAATTGTAAAGCCATGATGGAAAACAGCATGGAGGCTCTTCAAAAAATTAAGAATGGACATGCCTTATGACCCAGCAACCCCTATCATGCTAAACGAAATCGGTCAGTCAGAAACAGTCAAGAACCATACGATTTTACTCCTATATGGGATATAAAACTAAAAGCAACAAATGAACAAACAAGAAAAACAAACAAAGAACTTATAGGCACAAACCAGAGTTGATGGTTACCGGAGAGAAAGGAAGTGGGGAGTAGGAAAGGGTAAAGTGGATCAAATATATGGTGACTAAAGATTTGACTTTGGTGGGCACACAGCAATACACAGATCGTGTATCATAGACTTGTACACTTCAAGCCTATATAATAGTATCAATATCACCCCAATAAATTCAATTTTTAAAAAGGGCCCTGGCTGGTGTTGCTCAATGGATTGAGTGCTAGCCTGCAAACCAAAGGGTCGCTGGTTCAATTCCCAGTCAGAGCATGTGTCTGGGTTGAGGGCCAGGGCCCCAGTAGGGGGCACTCAAAAGGTAAGCACACACTGATGTTTCTCTCCCTCTCTCCCTCCTTTCCTCTCTCTCTAAAATTTTTTCTTTTTAAATTTAAAAATAAAATTTTTTAAAAAAGGAATGGAAGCTCCTCGGGGGACTTACCATGTCTTGGATGACTTATCAAAATTCAATATGCAATCAACAAAATGAATAGGCATCTTACAGATAGAAGAAAATATTTGCAAACCATGTATCTGATAAGGGCTTGATATCCAAAATATACAAGGAACCCATAAAACTCAACAGCAAGGAAACAGATAATCCAATTTAAAAATGGGCATAGGACCTGCAGAGACATTTTTCTAAAGGAGACATACAAATGGCCAAAAAAAAAATATATGAAAAGATGCTCAACCTTAGTAATCATCAGGGAAAAGCAAATGAAAACAACAAAGAGATATCATCTTGTACCTGTTAGGATGTCTATTATCAAAAATACAAGAGATTATAAAAAACATGTTGGCAAGGATGTGGAAGAAAATAAAACTTGGGTGGAAATGTAAATTGGTGCACCCTCTATGGACAATAGCATGGACTTTCCTCCAAAAATTAAAAATAGAGCTACCATATAATCCATCAATCTGCTTCTGGGTACTTGTCCAAAGGACATGTAATCAATATTTTGTAGAAATACATGCTTCCCCATGTTCATTGCAGCATTATTCACAATAATCAAACATGAAAACAACTAAATGTCCATTGATAAATGAATGGATAAAGAAAATGCACTATGTATGTATGTATTTATTACAGTATAAAAATATATAATATACAATGTATGTATATACATATGTATACATACTATTCCATTGTATATACTTTATATATAATACTTTATATAAGTAGTCAGCCTTTAGAAAAAAGAAAATCTTGACATTTGTGACATAAATAAACCTTGAGAGCATTAAGCTTTGTGAAGTAAGTCAGACAGGAAGACAAATACTGCACAATCTCACTTACATGTGGGTTCTAAAGAAGCTGAATTTATAAGGTCAGAGAGTGCACTAGCAGCTGCCAGAGGCCACAGAGGGAGAGAGGAGGAAACGCTGGTCAGTGGAGACAACGCCCAGTTACAAGGTAAGATATAAGGAATATCGTGCACACCAGGGTGACCACAATTAACTACCATGTGTTGCACATTTGAAAGTTTCTAAGAAAGCAGATCTTAAATGTGCTGACAATAACACCAACAATAAAATAATCACGATGTGAGGTAAAGAATGAGTTAACTAATCTTATTTTGGTAAACATTTTGCAACATACATGTGCATCAAATCTTCACACCACGTGCCTTAAACTTACACAACGTAATAGGCCAGTTATATGTCAACCAACCTGAACGAAATTTTAAAAGCCCAACCCACAGTTGAGCCTATTCAGTCTTAATTCTCTTCCTCTTTCTCTTCAAGGAAACAAGACAAAAATGTACACTTTAAAGAGAGTTAAAGAACATTCATTTGAAGACTTTGTTTCTTATACGAAAAGTCAGAGCAGAGGTAAAGTAGACCCGCTGAGCGAAACACAGCTTAATTGCTGGGACACCGTTCGGCTTCCTTCTCCTGAGGGAAAGCAGCACAAACCAGCAGAGCGCACGGGAGATTATTGTACCAAGAAGAGCAACCGCTTGCAATTTACAGCTTGTGGAATGGAAAGGAGACACAATTATAGTCACAACTATAACAGTCACAATTATATTTTAAACATTGCATTTTCATTTTATTAGGTAATATAGACGACTGTCGCTGTTTCAGTGGGAGCCCACGGAGAACAAGGTCAATATTTTTCGTTGTGGCATTTAAGAAATTACCAAAGCAGTAAGTAGACAGAGCCTGCAATATGATGTAATCCAATTAGTTTTTCTTTTCTGCTTATACTAAAAGATTATGTTGGAATGTGTGTAAATATTTAATATTTTTGAACTTTCATCCCTTAAATACTCCCATGTGCATCTGCATCAGTGAACAATAATGTATTACAAGAAGCAACAAACTGAAGCCCATTTGCATACAGTGCTCATTTTAAGGGCTTTTAAAAAGGCAATGTTATTAAATAGTTTTATGGTTTTAAAAAAGCCATCATCCCTGAGCTCAAATTTCATGCCATCCATGAAAGCACAAATAGTACAAAGAGAACCTGAAACTAATAGGATATTTTATGCCAATTATACCTCAGTTTAAAAAAAAAAAAAAGAGTACAAAGAGCAATGACAAATACTGAAAATACTTTATTTCAACAATATACACCGACTTACATATCATTAATTATTTCTGTTTAATTTTAACTGTATTTTCTCATTACCATCCAACCCTCTTACACACCCTTCCTCCACCCCCCATCACCACACTGTTGCCCACGTCCACGAGCCTTTTTTCCTTTTTGCTGGATCCCTCCACCCGCTAACTGCCCTCTCACGCGCACAGCTGTCATTTCGCCCTCTATGTATAAGTCTGTCTCTATTTTGCTTGTTTGTTCAGCTTGCTCATTAGATTAAGGCTAGTTTGGCTTAATAGCACCAACAAATCTGAGTTGTTCTCTGATTGTTAGAAGTATGTTTTGAAAATATAACTTCAAGTAAATCCTACCATTTATTAAATCTTTAATGATCATCTATACTGAAATGATAAGAAATATGAAAAAAACATGGATTTAACCAAAACTAAAAAGAAATCTAAATATTTGCTTAAAATAGATAGCTTTCCAGCTTCTTTCCTAGTTTCACAAAGGAAACACTGTCTTTAAAAGCAATTGAATATTCACATATTCAACTTGAAAAATTACTCATATTTTCTTAAATTCCTTCATTCTGGCATTTATCTAATTCTTAAAATTTTATGGATTAGCTGGGACTGGCATTACTACTTGACAACAGGAACTGTGACACGAAATGGCTGGTTTGCATCCGGTCATACAAATGGCTTTGTCAGAGCTGAACCCCCTGCCTGCAAGAAGCACTTACAGAAACCCTCCTTGGTACCCATACCACAGCCCCCATTCGGTATAGTGAGGGTCTTTCGAGAGAAATTCGGCACCAAATATACATATATATATATATATATATATATATATATATATATATATATACACACACACTCTCATCTGCATAGACAATTGTTGCACAGTCACAAAGAATCATTTATCAACTTACCATTGTGATGGTTAGTTTAATGTGTCCACCTGGCCGTGCCCCATGACCCAGTGATTCAATCAAACACAAATACAGGTGCTGCTGTCAAGGCCTTTGTAAGGTGGTTAAACTGTGTAACAGGAGACTTTAAGCACAGGAGATTTCTGTGCTTAAATCTGCTGACTTTAAGCACAGGAGATCACCATTAATGATGTGGTGGGCCTTAACCAATCAGGTGAAAGACCTTAATAGCAAAAACTGAGAATCGCCAGAGCAGAAGAAGAAACCCTGCCTGAAGACAGCCCCACCGACCCCTGTTTGCGTTCCCAGCCCACCAGTGTGCCCCACTTCTTAGCACCACCATCTTGTGAACAATTCTTAAAATAAGTATCTTAGCATCTATGTGCATCTCCTAATGGTTCTGTTTCCCTGGAGAACCTTAACTGACATACTGTACCTATCTTCTGGTTTAGTTGGTTTACAAATAAAAAAAAGAGAGACAGAGAATAGAGTTCCTACGTTGTCCTTTAAGGAGGGATTAGGAACAAGTGTTTTAAAGTAGCATTTATATAATGCTTACTATGTATCAGTCACTGATTTAAGTACCTTGTCTTTGTTAACAACTACCCCATGTAATAGCTACTACTCTCATTCCCACTGTCCAGATGATGAAACTGAGACCTATGGGAAATTAAGTAACTCACCTAACATCACAGTTAGTAAATGCTGGGGTCAGGTTTCAAATGCAAATTGTTTCCTTCCATAACCTGTATATATTTTAATATGTATTTTTTTATTGATTTCAGGGAGAGAGAATCATCAGTTTGTTGTTCCACTCATCCCATTCATTGGTTGATCCTTTTATATACCCTGACCAGGGACTGAACCCACAATCTTAGGTTGTAATGGGATGAAGCTCTAACTAACAGAGCTATGTGGCCAGGGCCATAACCTGTGCTCTTAATGATTGTGCTATACTGACTTAAAAACAAATGGATTCAGGATATATTTTGGAGCTATGCTATTAAAATTACAACATGGCTTTAGATATGAGGAATCAGAAAAAAGGAATGATGAGTAACTCTCATGCTATTGACTTAAGCAATCAGGATTTTAGTCCCATTTCTAAATGAGGAAAAAATGAGGGACGGTTTTGAGTGAAGGCAATATCACATGGAATCACCTACAGCCAAGGTCCACAAGTTCACATTTTGACATTTTGGGCATGTAGAATGAGATGACTGACAGAGAAGAAATAAAGCCTAGGGCCGAGCCTGGGACATGCAAATATTTAGAATTTTAAGATATGGGACCAGAAAGAGGTAAGCGAAAAAGGTGGTATTGCTGAAGCAAAAAAGAGGTGAGAAAAGAGGGAGGCTCGGAGTGGTTGTCAGCTCCATGTGATGCCACCGAGACGCTGAGCAAGGATGCAGAGGGAGACAGGGCCAGATGTAGCCGACAGCCGGTGCACCCAATGGCTCCAACCACAGCAAGTTCCATGGAGCCGTCAGCTGGGGGCCAGAAGAGTGTCGATGGAAAGGGGCTACTCATATGCAGGACATTTATTTTCTTAACTCCTAGAAAATAGATTTGTGATAGAACAAGTACAGCAAAATATTAATGGCAAATTTAGGGGGTGGTTTTGCAGATACAGGAGTTCCCTGTAAAGTTGTTTCAACTTTGCCATCTGTTGGAACATTTTCCTAATAAAATTATGTGAAAGTGGATGAGAAGTATGGGCAGCCACATTCAGGACTACGGTGCCCTGGCCCAGGATGGGCAGTGGAAGCAAGAAGGGAGGGAAATGCTGAGACTGAGGAGGAAGCAGGCAGCTTCTACCGCATTGGAAAATGTTTTATTTATTAAGCAGAGGGGGCTGCATTCTGGTTTTCTTATTCCTGGTCTAGTTCTGGATATACTATACTGCACAGTAAAAATAAAAGTGATTGTGGAGTAAGAAAATTGAGTGAGTGAGTATGGATTATTCCTTGAAAACTTCTATATTAAAAAAAAAAAAAAAAAACAGAAAAATGAGTCAGTTGTTGGAGGGGGCTTGCAATTAGGAATTTTTTTTTTTCTTTTGCCTTAACATACATGTCTGTCT